>QLPN01001125.1:0-88393 GCA_003314395.1 Albatrellus ellisii
ACCTGCACTATCTCTGACTCTGGCATCTATGTGTCAACCTCCTCTTCCAAACCCCTCATCATTGTTCTATATGTTGATGACATCACCATTCTATGAGGGTCCTTAGATGAAGTAAATGCTTGCAAAGAAGCATTAAAGACACTCTTCCAAATGACTGATCTTGGTGAGATCACATCTTATCTGGGACCTCACATTACCAGAGACAGGTCTAAGTGTGTTCTGGAAATTGACCAAGAAGTGTACATCTCCAATCTACTTGATCACTTTGGTATGGAAGACTGTAATGCTACAACCACTCCTTTACCACCTGCTATCATCCTCACCAAGATCACCACTCCTATTCCAGAATCATCAACCCTGAAGTCATCCTACCAACAATTGATTGGCTTGCTTCTATATGTGGCTATTGTCTGTCATCCAGACATCTCCTTTGCAGTTATGAATTTATCACAGTTCCTCTCCAGTCCTTCCTCCACTCACTTCAATGCTGCAAAGCATGTTCTTTGTTACCTGACAGGTACTCTCCATCACTGCCTTCAGTATGATGGGATGGGAGCTGCTGGTGTTGTTGGGTATTCAGACTCAGATTTGGCAGCTGATAGAGATGACAGGAAGTCAATTGGTGCATATGTGTTTCTGCTAGGAGGAGGAGCTATAGCCTGGTCATCACACAAGCAGCACACAGTATCCCTCTCCTCAACTGAGGCTGAATACATGTCACTCTTGCAAGTGGCTGCACAAGGTAAATGGTTATGCTCTTTGTTTTCTGAAATTGGTATTGATTTTACTTCTCCTCTCATACATTATGGTGACAACAAAGGCTCAACTGACATGGCTAGTAACCCCATCACTTGTCGTGGTACAAAACACATTGACATTCAGTATCATTTCATTTGCCAATGCATTGTTGATGGGACAATTACCTTACAACATCTCCCTTGTTTCTGCTGATATTCTCACCAAGTCTCTTCCCTTTTCCTCCTTCTCTTTTCATCACCTTCACCTTGGTCTCTTTGAGGTGTGTATACAATAAGGAGGGGTGTTGACACTAACTATTTTTGATTGCAAAGCAATCCTTCCTATTTTATCTATGTCCTATTGCATACACACAGACAGCCACAGTACTATAACACAACTCTACATATACCACTCTTTACCATGGCCTGTGTTCATCAACTATTGGGCAGGCATATAAAGTAAGTACCACAGTAAGTATGAGAGATCAGTAAGCATTGTGCAGCATTGCACAGCATCAGTAATCAAGTGTGCAAATTGTAGTCATAGTAGTACAGTATGCAGCCTGATGATGAATGAATATGAGTCATATAAGTAATCACAAGAGATCTTGATATAGATAAAATGTAATATGTAGATCTTGAGTGATAATATCAAAAGAAATCATAACAATGAAAGAGAAAATAGACCATTCTGACAACACAAGGCAAGAGATGGCATGTAGTTGACAGTGTAGCCCTTGACTGTGGTAGGAGTAAGATGTGATGATGACAGGTCATGTGTAGAGAGGGGAACTGAATAGTTCTGATTGATCATGGTGACACTATACTCTACTTATAGTAAGTGTAGTAGTGCATGGACCAGTGCAGTATGGACATGTTGAAGTGTGTAAGTGTGTGTACAGTAGTATGTGCATGTGTACAGTAACTGAACAAAATAGGAAGGTATAACTTAGTCAGCATATGGTCATCAACAAGATGGTTGTGTATGGACTTAGCAGGATGACCAAATTGCACATAAATATCTACCACAATGCATGGCATGGTTCATGCAACCACAACAGTTGAAGAGATGTTGAGCACTAGCCAATAGGTTCCTGACTGCAAAGGACCAATGGCTTGAAGTTTTGATGAATGAAAGATATGGCACTTGTTACCTTCAAAAGAAACTCTAAAACACAGGCCACCAAGCCTACTAATGGATATGAACCAGGATGTGGCTCTTGGAGCATAGGGTGATAAATTGCAAGCATCATGGCAAACAGCAGGTAGATTGTGATGAGATGAAGACAGGCTTGTAGCCCAATGAGCAGAAAGAACATCCAAAGGACCTTAGTCCAGAGGTAATGCATCTGAGAGATTAAAGATGAGGTGTACAACAGAATGGGAAGTACACAGAAGAAGAGTGCTGCATAGAGCAGGTATGTTAGAAGAGGGTTGAGAGAGGAGAAGAGATACTCAGCTCAGCAACATGCAGAAGTGCTGAGGTGAGAAGATGATGAGGTAAAGAAGATATAGTAAGAGCAAGATAGAGTTGAAGAGGAGCTCAAACCATAAAGAGAAAAAGAAATAAGGATATGTAAGTATGTCTAGCATCATAAGATAGGTAAAAATCGACACACAAAGTATGCCAATTAAACAAAGCAATCTATGGGCTCAGACAAGCTTTGAGACAATGGCACCACAAAATGCATGCAGCATTGCTCAAGTTGGGTTTCACATGCATGTTCTCTGACTCCAGCATATCCATATTGAACTCATCCTCTCATCCCCTCATCATTGTCCTCTATATGGATGACATCACCATCTTAGAGTGCTCCCTTGCAGATGTTGAACAATGCAAGTCCAAACTCACCAAGATGTTTGAAATGACAGACCTTGGTGAGATCTACTCATACCTCAGCCTTCACATCACCAGGGACAGAGCGAATCAAGTTCTTGAAATTGTTCAACATGACTACATCACTGATGTTCTAGACCAATTTGGTTTCAAGGACTGTAATCCAGCTCCAATGCCTCTCCTGCCTTCACTAAACCTCAGCAAGTCTTGTTGACTTTGTATGTCTATTTTCATTTGGCTTTCCTCACATACACACTTCTTCACCACACATGTACTCTTTACATACTCATTACATTGTGGACCACTACCTTCTACCACATGGGCCCCACTGACCACATCAATATGATGTGTGCCTCATACCTACTTTTGGTGATCCTTATACCTTACCATTTCACTCTCCACCTCAACCTTCTTCACTTCTACTATATAAGATGAACACCCCATGTTACATCTCCTCAGATGTTGTCTACACCCATCTGAGTGAGTATCTCATACACTGTCATCATCTTATTCTCACCTCCACTTCACCTGCAGCTCTACTTCACTACACTGTGGCACCTACTTACTGTCCATGCACTCTCTGTTTCTGCAGCTATGACTGCCTTATCTGTCATCCTGGGGACAATATACACCACTGTTCTTGCATACCATCCTTTGAGGCTTACCTGTCAGCTCCTGTGCATACAAGTCTGACTCCACTTGTGATCCATCCCTCCTTCACATGTACCAACAACTCCTTGGATCCATGCTATATGCCACTATCATGTCTCATCCTGACATATCATATCCTATGCCATCAACAAATTCTCCCAGTATGTGTCCAACCTAAATGATCACCACCTCACCACAGCACATTGCATCCTTCAATACCTCAAGGGGATGCTCGACTATCATCTTAAGTATGATGGAGTGTCATCCCAGGGCATCATTGGGTACTCTGACTCTGATTGGGCTGTGCATTGAGAATGTCAGTAGGAGCATATATGTGTCTCCTTGCTGGCAGAGCTATCACCTGGTTCTCTTGAAAACAACACACCATTTACTTGTTGTCCACTGAGGCTGAATACATATCTTTGTCACAAGCCACAGCACAAGCCAAGTGGATGTGGTCACTCATGGCAGAGATAGGTTTTGGTATAGATGGTCCTCTACTTTTTCAAGGAGATAACAAGGGCTCCATCAACATGGCAAATAACCCCATCACTGGGAGAGGTTCCAAGTATATTGACATTCACTTTCATTTTATCTGGCAACGTATTGATGACTCATCTGTTACCTTAGAGCACCTTCCCTCTCACCTCATTACTGCAGATACTCTGACAAAGCCTCTCTCTCTTCCTCTATTCTCTTCTCATCAGACTGGTCTTGGTCTTGTCTGTGTGTGTCCACAGCAAAGGGGGGTGTTGAGCTGATACTGGTATTACCACTTTAAGCTTGTTACTATGACACACTTACAGCCCCTTCTGTCACATTGTCCATGTGGTATGCATTACTGTATATATACTTAGCAGATTAGTATGACAAAGAATAAGAACTATCATTTAGTTCCTCTTGTGCATGGCCTATACTCAACAGGCACAAGATGAGGAAGGGAAAAAGGGAGTGCAATGCTAAGAGCGGCCTATTGGATGGTCTTAGGGAATATCTATAATGTTACTCCTGGTAACCAGGGTTTGGATTTGGGCTTGATGAATGTGATAGAGATTCCTGATGACAATGAAGATTGGGATCAATGAGATAGTGACGAGGATGATTCCACCGATGACGATTCGAGGATCCAGAGTGATAAGTGTAAGATGTCTTTAGCGACATTTAATGACTTTAGAGTTCTTAGACTTAGTTCTTAGAGAATGAAGCAAGATTGAAACGAGTTTTAGATCAAGCACAGTAAAGGAGAATCCCTAGATTGCGAAGTTGACAAGACTGGGGTTTAAGACCACCAGTCTGTCAACTATTTATACAAAACTGGAGATCTAAGTATAGTAAAGTTGCACAGTATTGCACAGTAAGTAAATGACATTGCGCAGTAAAGTGCAGTAAGTATGTGTCCATGTGATGTAAGTGGCTCAGCCACAAGCACAAAATGAACAAGAGATAAACAAAGGTAAATAAGAGCAAGAAAAGGGGAGTCCTTGCTAATTGTATAATAATAGTCCTTAGCAAGTAAATGTTATAATAAATAAAAGAAGATAAAAGAAAAGGATAAGTCTTTTATAGTACTTGGAGCTATGCTCACACTTAAGTAGGTAAATACTTAAGTACTATAAAGAGAAAAAGGAAATGAGTCCTTACTATAAGTAGGAGCTAAGCTCACTGCTGTAGTTAATACTACACTTATAGTAAGTAAAATAAGAAAAGAAAAAACAAAGAGAAAGAAAGAAAATTGTTACGAGGTGCCAAAGCAAGTGCCTTGTAACATGCAATGGAACTTGCCAAGGGTGCACCCATCATACATAGAGGAGGAGACTGGTGAACCAACTGTGAATCCCAGGGTGTGCAATGGCAGGTGAGTGGCAACACCATGACACAAGAGATGTCCAAGATGAAGGTGCCATATGTCAAGTGAAGGGGCTGTAGAGGATACTGCACTAAGGCTTGTGGGTGTGGATAGCTCAAGCCAATAGTTGCCATCACACAGGAACCCCATGCAGAAGACTATTTTCCCTTTTGAAGTGACACAAGACCTGGATGCATGGATGATGGTAAACCCAAGGCTATCCAGTTTGCTGATGGAGAGGAAGCAATGATGTGTGGCAGGGACATGTAGGACATTAGTGAGAGTGAGGTTGGTGATGGCACTATTTTGATGAGCTATTCACTTGATGGTTCCAATGCCAAGGCAAGAAATGGTGGAATTATCACCAAGTGAGATGTGTCACAGATGTGGTGAATAGGAAGAGAAGTTGTTTTTGTGTGGGGAGATGTGATCACTGCAGCCAGAGTCCAGCATCCATAATGCCTTATCACACCCATCATAGAAGCAAGCATTAAATTCCCCAGCAGCACCAGCAGACAACATATTTAAGCTACTCCCACCACTCCCACCAGTGACCAGCCCAGGTTTCTTCTTGGTATCCCCCTTAGCATTCATATCTGCAGGTACCCCATGCAGCACCCAGCAATTCTCCACCATATGATTGTGCCTCCTGCAGTGGGAGCAGAGCTTCTGGTTTCATCAAGCAGCACTGGTTGGCTTGATAGCCATGATAGATGATGTTTTGGTGTGTGCTTCTTTGCCCAGAAGGCATGTGTGAATGTTAGTGGGTGAGAGTTGCACAATGTCAGCTGTTCCAAGGATGGCAGAGGCAAGGTGACCCCATGAGGGAGGAAGGGTGCACAGCATGATGAAGCACAGGTGTTGGTCAGACATGTGCACCCCAGAGCTGGTGAGACATTCATTCATGAGTGCCATGGTGTTGAGCTGGTCAAGGAGGGGGACAGTGACATCAAGGTGTGCTTCAAAGAGTTGTTGGAAGGAGATGAAGGCAGCAGTAGCAGACTGCTTTTCATAGAGCTCTGCAAGGGCATCCCAACAATCTTTGGCAGTGAATCTCCTTCTATAAGTGCTCCTGGTACATCACCAACATGCATAGTGATGACTGCCTTTGCTGTCCTGTTCCTATCTTCAAAGACCTCCAGCTCCTTGAAGTTGAAGTTGATGATGCATTGCCTAGGTAATCCTCCTGTTACAAGGCACTTACTTAGGTGCCTTGTAACAATTTTTCTTTTTTCTTTTTTCTTTTTCTTTTTTTATCTTACTAACTAACTATAAGTGTAGTATTAACTACAGTGTTGAGTTTAGCTTGAACTTATGGTAAGGACTCTATCTCTTTACCTTTACAGTACTATAGTATTTTCATACTTAGCTGTGAGCTTAGCTCCAAGTACTGTAATGTATCTTACCTTCTTTATCTTTATTTATTTATCTACATTTAACTTGCTAAGGACTATTACTATACAATTAGCAAGGACTTATTGTATCTCATCTATTGTTTATCTTTGTTTACATCTCATTCACTTTGTGCTTGTGGCTATTTACTTGGTTTACTATGGACACATCCTTAGTCACATGATCTTGTTGATTGCTGTGCAATCATCATTGATCTGTGAACCTTATTGTCTTTAGGACTCATCTTTAGTATAAATAGTTGAAGGCCTGGTGGTCTTAAACCCCAGTCTTGTCAACTTCACAATCTAGGGATTCTCCTATACTGTGCTTGATCTAAGCTCACCTTCCTCTTGCTTACAACCTTAAGAACTAAGTCTAAGATCTCAAAGTCACTTAATGTCACTAAGACATCCTAAACTTGTCATCCTGGATCCTCATTTAGTCATTGGTGGTATCATCCTTATCACTATCTCATTGATCCTGATCTTCATCATTGTTATGAGGCACTTGCTTTGGCACCTCATAACGTGTTTCTTTTTCTTTTTCTTTTTCTTTTTCTTTTTCTTTTCTTTTATCTTACTTACTAGTAAAGTGTAGTATTATTACTACAAGTGTGAGCTTAGCTCCACTTTACTTAGTAAGGACTCTCTATTTATTTTCTCTAATATAGTACTTAAGTATTTACATACTTAAGTGTGAGCATAGCTCCAGGTACTATATTAGACTCATCTTTTCTCCTTTATTTTTCTTTTATTTATTACAACATTTACTTGCTAAGGACTATTACTATACAATTAGCAAGGACTCCCCTTTCTCGCTCTTATTTACCTTTGTTTATCTCATGTTTGTTTTGCGCTTGTGGCCGAGCCACTTATATCACATGGACGCGTACTTACTGCGCACTACTGTGCATTATCGTTTACTTACTGTGCAATACTGCGCAACCTTACTATACTTAGATCTCCAGTTCTGTATAAATAGTTGACAAACTGGCGGTCTTAAACCCCAGTCTTGTCAACTTCACAATCTAGGGATTCTCCTATACTGCACTTGATCTAAGCTCACTACAATCTCACTTCACTCTCTAAGAGAACTAAAGTCTAAGAACTCTAAGTCACTAAACATCGCTAAGACATCTTACACTCATCACTCTGGATCCTCGTATCGTTATTGGTGGAATCATCTTCATAACTATATTGTTGATCCCACTCTTCATCATCATCAGGAACCTCTATTATGTTCATCAAGCTCATATCCAAACCTTGGTTACCAGGAGTAACATTATAGACCTTCCCTAAGACCGTCCAATAGGCCGCTCTTAGCAATCATCATCAGGAACATTTATCAAGCATATCAAGCACATAATAACTACCTTGTTACCAGGTGTATTATTATCACAAACCTTCCCTAAGACTGTCCAATAGGCTGCTCTTAGCACCTCCTTCCACCTCAGCTTGCTCAGTTTGTTCCTGGGGTCAGCCTTGTGATAGAGCCATCCAGACTCCCATGGTAATGAGGGTGGACTTGACCATGGCAGCCCAGCATCAATAGTTGTCTGATCCTTCAAGTATGATGGTGATTTTTGGGACAGTGGTGGGGTTGACAGCAGTTATGAGAGTGATGAGGTAGACAAGGAGGAGAGGAGGAGAGGAGCTCAAATGTATGCATGGTGAGGTCATTCTGGCATCTGAGTGATATACCAGGAAAATATGATGAGAATTAGCAGTATGTATGTCCAGACAGTGATAGCAGCAATGAGTAACATAGTGGACAATGATGAGAACAAAGTTGTATGTGAAGGAAGGAGGAGTGAGTATGAGAGATGCTTCAATTATGAATGCAAGTGCAAGTATGAGAGTGAGCAGAGTTGTGAGGTACAATGTTCCTGCAGGGCCCATAACCTAATGAGCAGCCAGTAAACTGGTGCTCAGAGACTACAGGAAAGGCATGAAGAAAGAGATAATATTATAGGACTGAAGACAGGCTGCTTATATACAGGAGCATACTGCACACAGACCACATGTGACAAGTGTGATGCTGTGGCTGAAGGGTGTACCAGCAAGACTTGAAAAGGAAGGTGAAACATTTACTGTAAACTATTGATGCAATTTCAACAACTTCTGCATCTTCTCTAATGTTTTTCAATGCTGTAATGAATTTGTCAACAGATTCTATCTTGGTACATGTATGGGGTTCATGTCCCATTTGTGGATTCTGTCCATAGTTTAGCATCAAAGGAGAATATTTTGTAAAAGTTTGAACACAATTGTTATATGTGAATTCTGCCATAGGTAACCAACTTGCCCAACCAGCTTGTTGATGATTGATGAAGGGGTGGAAATATTGTTCAATCTCTTGGTTAATCTGTTCAGTCTGACCATCAGTTTGTGGATGGTAAGTGGTAGATATAGTGGTTTCAATTCCCAACAATCAGCTCACACATAACTTGAGATGCAGGTTGAGGTCCTTGATATGAAAGTACCTTCTCTGGAGTTTCCAAACATGATCTCTCATAAGGCATGCAACTCCTTCTGCCATGATGGTCTCTGTTGTAGGAATAGCATGAATCATTTTTGTAAAATGATCCACAACCATGAGAACAGAATCATTGCCTTGGCTTTCAGGCAATGTGATGATAAGATCTGTAGAGATGATCTGCCAAGGTTGAGATTGGTTTTTGTTAGGTGTTAACTCTCCTTGTAATTTGGTAGGGAAAGTCTTTGTCCTTTGACATAGGTCACATCCTTTAATGTATCTCCATATATGACACTAAATTTGGCAACCAGAAGTAACAATGGACAAGTTCCAATGTTTCCTTGTATCCAGGGTGTCCTGCAATAGGTCATGACTTGAGTACCTTGGCATAGCATTCTTCTGGAACATATAGTTTCCCATTGTAATAGAATGTCTTTTCTTCATCTTCACTCCAACATGTGAATAATGCAGTTTTCCTTCAGTCTGCATCCAATTTGTCCCATACTTGATAGTCATGATCATCCTTTTGATGAGTGATAGTTGTCTTTAGAAGAGGAGGATGGATAGCTGCAACTGAGATCTTGTGTCTGGTTTAAGCAAAACAACATTCTTGCTGTCATCCTCTACCCCCTTCTTATGGTCTGAACATCTCAAGAGGAGATCTGGGTGAACATTAGTAGCACCCAGTTTGTGAATCATCTTGATCTGGAATCTAGACAGATAAAGTGAGCAATGAGCTTGAAGCAGTTAAGCTTTTGAGCTGTCATGAAACATTCCAGGTTCTTGTGATCTGTGATGACTTGCATGGGGTGAATGGAGCCTTCCAAATAATGATGCCAGGTCTCCACAGCATCAATAACCACCAACATTTCCTTGTCATGTATGTCATAGTTATGCTCAGCATGGGAGAGACCCTTACTAAGGTAAGTGACAGGGCACCACTTGTTGTCAAGATGAATCTGTAAAAGGACTGCACCTGTCACATAACCAGAGCTATCAACCTCTACCCAGAATTGGTGGTGGGCATCAGGGAAAACCAGAACTTGCTCAGAAAAGATTGCCTCTGTAGACATGTGAAGGCAAGCTGTTGGGGTTCATCCCAACACCACTTGACATCCTTCTGTGTAAGTTCATTCAGGGGTTTAGCAAGATCAGAAAATCCAAGAATAAGACAACAATAAAAGTTGCAGAATCCCAAGAAGGAATGAATGTCATGAAGATTCAATGGAGTTGGCCATTCCTTGACACCCTGTACTTTGACCAGGTCCATCTTGATTTTATTGAAAGAAATCTTCAAGCCTAAGAAGTTGATCTCTGTCTTCTCAAACTCACATTTCTCATGTTTGAGATAAAGTTTGTTTTCTGTGAGTATTGGAAGGACTTCTTGTGTGACTTTCTAATGTTCTTCCAATGTGGCAGTAAAGATGAGGATGTCATCCATATAAACCACAATCACACCTCAAGAAATTAGACCAGAATTGACGGTTCATTATCATTTGGAAAGTAGCTGGGCTATTCCAAAGATCAAAGAACATAACCAAAGGCTCAAACTGTTGGAAATTGTCTGTCTATTATGCCACTGAGCAGTTATTATTACTATATTTCCTTATCTGCATCTTATACTATCTCATCTCTCTCATCTACATCTTATCATACTCATCTTACCT
Organism: Albatrellus ellisii; assembly: GCA_003314395.1. Lineage (NCBI taxonomy): Eukaryota > Fungi > Basidiomycota > Agaricomycetes > Russulales > Albatrellaceae > Albatrellus > Albatrellus ellisii. Next base: position 10,606 of record QLPN01001125.1, read on the forward strand.
TTGTATCTCATCTCATCTCTTACCTATTATCTGCAGCTCTACTCTTATGTCTTCTTATGGCCATGCTCTTCTTCTTCTGCATTTAGCAGGGTCTTGGTCTTAGTCATTGGAGTGGAGCTATAACTCTATAGCTTTGTCTCTATATCTACTCTTCCCCCTCATCATCTCTGCTCTCTCTCTAAGTCTTTCCATACTCTGGAAAGCATCTATCTTGCACTCTGCACCCTCATGTCTGGTATCACTCTTCTCATGGCTCTACTCTCTCTTTCTCTGCATCCACTCCCTACCAACAATACAAGCAATTATCATCCTCTTATCTGTTCTAGCTGTCAGCCCCATCCTGCATCAAGACAAACAAACCCTTGTTGGTGATGAAGGCAGCCTTCCATTCATCACCACCTTCGACCCTAACATTGTTGTAGCCCAAATGAATGTCCATCTTGGTAAAATACCATGCTCTGTGAAGATGATCAATTAGTTCTGAATTAAGAGGAAGAGGATAACTTGTAAATGTGTAAAGGGACAGGGCAGAATTATGAATAGGTATAAGGTGGAGAGCACAACATCAGAGGCCCACATGATTGGCAGACAGAGGGGGAGGATACTGGAGAAGAGAAGGTGGGTGCAACAAAGATGTAACAGAGTGCATGACAAAGACACAATAGAGAGTGCAACAAAGACATGATGAAGGAGCAACTGGTGGCAACAAGGGTGTAGGGTAAGTACACAGAGAAGACAGATAGCAAGTGATGCAGCATTGTGCTAAAGTGCTAAGGTGGTTGGATGATTAAGACAAGTATATATAGTGTAGATGAGATAGATTTGGAGAGGGGTGTAAACTGCAAGTGACATAGTAGTGGTGGCAAGAGTGGCCACAAGTGATGTGCAATGAGAGACATCTGACAGAGTAGAAAGTGTCTGGTTTGTATGATAAGATAAGATAAGAAGATCAGATAAAGATATGATGAGATGAAGGCATGGTCAGTGTTGTGTATTGTACATGGATTCCAACATAACTGTTCTTCATTATCATGTTGTTGAGCTTCCAGTAATCTTGAACTGGTCATAAATCTCTGGACCTTTCTTGATAAAGAAAAATGGTGATACCATGGGAGACTTTGAGGGGTGAATGCAACCACCCCAAAGGTTTTCTTTGATGAAGACTTCTAATTGCTTTTGTTTGTCCAAGGATAAATTGTAGACTTTACCAGCAGACAATTTCACACCTGGTTTAAGTTCTATCATGTGATCCCAAGGACATCTTGGTGGAGGTTCTTCGAAAGCTTCTTTATTGAAGACATGTTTGAAATGATGGTATGCTTTGGGTACTATATCTTCAAACTTCTTCTTCAACTTCTTCTATTCTGCTTCAATGGCTAGATCTTGGCTAATGTTTTGAATCGCCACATCCATCTCTTTTTGATCTATCATCATCATCATCATCATCATCATCATCATCATCATCATCATCATCATCATCATCATCATCATCATCATCATCAGAATTTGATCACCTTCTTCTTCAGCTGCTACCCTTTCTTTGGCTTCTTTGTGTATTTTGCAATTCTGTTGTTTCATCAACTTCTTGTTTGATTTCCATACCTGTCTGTCAGCTTGGAGATGTACTTCACATCTGTGAGAGGGGATCTGGTGAAGTGTATTTTACCCTGTAACCAAAAAATTTCAGGATTGTGGATTCTCAACCATGATTCTCCAACAATCAGATTCTTCTTGCCAAAATTGCAGACTGCAAAAGTAGCACATTCAGTGTGACCATTGATAGACATAATGAAATCAATCATTTCTTTGATGTACCATCCTTGGTTGAGAGATCCATCAACATTGTAGACCAGTATAGAATGTGCAAGTTTTCTTGTGTTTAAATTGCTTTTCTTGACAAACTCTTTGTTGGCATATAATCCTGTCACCCCTGAATCTAGTAGAGCATCTACTTCCAAAGTAGCATAGCCCCACTATCCACTGTTTTCATTTTGATTTTTGATTTGAGGAGTTTCATGATATCAGATGTCCTGATGGATTCCTTTTTCTCTGAAGGAGGAATAACCTTCAGCACTTGGGTCTTCACTTTGGACTGAGAGTAAGATGGAACAATGTGTTTTAAATAAATTTGAGTACAAGCATTGAGATGATCTATGTCTGTATCATCAGTCTGAAGTGTGGAAAACCTATTGTAGGATGGAAAACTCATGCTCAGTTCCTGCCCAACCCAAAACCCTGCTGTGCTCCATTCTTTGAGCCTTCTTGGTCATTCAAATGGAGTCCACATGCCTGAAACTCCTGCTGCATCTCTTTCAAGAATTCTGCCTCTGATAGCACACACACTTCTTGGAGAGTCCTTGCATTCCCTCTCCTTTGCTGTTGTCCATGAGGACAACATGGTTCAGGACATTCATGTGTGAAATGTCCTTCTTTGCTGCAGTTGAAACATAATCTACAGTGCAGTCCTCTTTCCCTATCAACATCCATTGGTTCTCCTGCTGGAAGAGGAGTGGCCACATTGTCTTGACAAGGGGTGAAGTTCCTTTGTTGTCCTTGTGGATATCCAAAAGATTGCTGATACTGTAACTGACACTGAGATCCCCAAGTTGATTCAAAATTCATCATATCCTGATAAGCATAGGCTCAGGTCCTAGCTTACTTCATCCATCTAGTGAGATCAATTGGGAGTGGTGTATTGATATAACAAGACTGAAAGTGGGCACAATTCATTCCTTTTTTGACAAGAGTGACAAGTGCACCATTGTTATATCTTTATAGAGGAGGAACTCTGTGACATATTCTTCTAAATGATGAGTTCCTTGACTGATAGTAGTCAACTTTTGTTGTGCCATTTGCTCTTCATTATAATCTCCAAATGTGAGTTGTAATAGATTGATGAGCTGTTTATGATCATTGAAAGGAGCTTCACAATAATTTGGATCCACTGCATGAGCTTTAAGCTGCCAAAGGACCACTTTCTTCCATTCTTCTACATATCCATCTTTGATATATGACAAGTTAATGGTTACTGCTAAGAGCAGCCTGTTGGATGGTCTTAAGGATTGTTTAATATGGTGCTCCTGGTAACAAGATGATTACAATAGGAAATGTAAATGTTCCAAGTGATGATGAAGATATGGATCAATGAGATAGTGACAAAGATGATACTGCTGATGACAAAATGAGGATCCAGGGTGATGAGTTTAGGATGTCTTAGTGACACTTAGTTCTCAGGGTTATGAAGTGAGCAGAAGGTGAGTTTAGATCAAGTGCAGTATAGGAGAATCCCTAGATTGTGAAGTTGACAAGACTGGGGTATAAGACCACTAGGCTTTCAACTATTTATAAAAAACTGGGTGGTTTAAAGATAGTATGAGTAGTTAAAGTTCACTGATCAATGATGATTGCACAGCAATCAATGAGATCATGTGACTCAAGACACAGCCATAGTAAACTAAGTAAAGTAGCCACAGGCATGAAGCAAATGAGAGATAGACAAAGATAAACAAAGATGAGAAAGATGAGTCCTTGCTAATTGTATAGTAATAGTCCTCTAGCAAGTAAATGTTATAATTAATAAATAAAGAAGGATTTATAGTGCTTGGAGTGAAACTCACAGCACAGCATGTAAATACTGTAGTACTATAAAGAAAGAGATAGAGTCCTTACTATAAGTTGGGGCTAAGCTCACAACTGTAGTTAATACTACACTTATAGTAAGTAAGAAAAATAGAAAAGAAAGAAGAAGAAAGAGAAACATGAAACTGTTAGAGGTGCCTAGGCAGGTGCCTCATAACAGTTACCTTATCATTGTTGGAATATTCAGGATGGGCACACAGTAGAAGATAGATCTGATCCAAGAATGCTTGGAACCTCTTCTTGTCTCCATCAAATGGAGTTGGTTCAACTACTGTCAATATGGGTAGACAAATGTGGGGCAAGTGGTCTGTAGCATGCATAAAAGATGAAATACTTTCTCCAGTACTTGATTGGGGGTTCACCCCAAGGCAATTCATCAGGTTCAACATTGCTGTCTGTTGTTCCTGTACATGCAGGTTTGGGCAAGCAAGGACAAATGTGATGATTAGACAGAAATACATCTCCAAAGAGATAGATGCAGTAAGCATAGCTGCAGCAGAGGAGAGAGGAAGTGAACACAGTAGGTGACATGACATGGTTTAAGTATGCTGCAAGGAAGTGATAAGTGAGGAGGGAGAGTAAGATGGAGGGAGTACTCACTCAGACTGTGTAGAAGACATCTGAGGAGATGGAAGGTGTCAGGATGCGTTTATTTTTCTTTTAATTCTATGATTTCTTTTATCCTTATTGCTCAAGATCTACACAAGATATCTTATCAGATCATGTAGATCTTATCGCGATTATATATGACTCATTTCCATTTCGTCATCGGCCCAATTACTATACATATATGACACATATTCTCACAGTCACTTACAGAGCTTCCCACAGATGGTGCGCATCCTTACTGATGCTGTGCAAGTTGCTTATTGATCATTCACAGGAATGCTGCATATTCCCTTATGATACGCCTGCCCTACAGTACATACATGGTCTGTGCGCGGGTTCTCTTCACTATATATACTTCAGCTGTATCATAGTTACTCTTCAGCTGAATACATCTGGGATATCCGTTTGCATAAGCGTGATCTCATCCCTCTTGTTAGCCCTCTCTCTTTCCTTATACATTGTGTGACCTTGCTGGCAAACGTCGGCCTCACAGAAGGTATGTAGTCCATCTTATATAATGTATGTGTATAGAGTTAGGGTGGAGTGTAAGTAGCATAAATATAATGACTGCCATAAAGAGGAGGGATGTGTATTGTCCCAGAGTAGTGAGTGGAGTGTGAGTGTACTCAGATGTGTGTGGGTAGTCCACAGAGATGATGGTAAAGCATGTGCATAATGAATCATAAATAGTATGTGTAAGGAGAGAGTGGAATGCTGAATGAAAATACTGTATATGATCAACAGTTCCTGCAACATTGTCTGTTGATCCCTGATCATCATTGTAAAAACAGGTGCAGGGACACAATTAAGATATACAGCATGGATGGGATCATCTCAATGACTAGATATGATAATGGATATAACAACTCAAATCCCAAGTTGTCTGGAGATGACCAAGGGCTCCAGGACTTGGTCCTGGACAAGGTACATTGTCTTGAGTAAAGGAAGACAGAATGAACTGAGATGATAGAATGAGAGCATACATGAATGATGGTACACAAGAGAGATAGAGACTCAGCAATGGTGCAAGAGTGCTGAAGTGGTATGATAAAAGAGAAAGATAGATATAGTAAAGCAAGATAAGGTTGTAGAGGAGCTTTAACTAAGAACAAAGGTGTACCAAGAAAGGAACTAGAAAGTGGAATGATACATGAAAAATGGGTAAGCACATGTGAATACCCTCCAGCACAGGTAGTAACTGGTGGCAGATAAGATAAGATGGAGGGAGTAGAAATGTACTTAGTACATATGAGTATGTCCAGCATCATGTAGTAGGTAGAAATCAACAATCATCAACATCTCTCTTGCATAGCCATCAGTACATGGTCTTGTTACATTACTGCAGATGGAATAGATGGATGTTATAGGACTTGTTGAAAGACTTGTCCAAGATTGTTGAGGTATGAGGCCAAGCTGACATTCTGTGGTTCTTGGTCAGCTAAACTTGTGAATCAACTCCTTTGTGAGGCTGATGCAATGTTGAAGCTGAACAACTGAGGAAAAGACAAAAACAAACAAAAACAACAATCATGCTTCAACTAGCAGATATCCCAGATGATAATTAGTAAAGTAAGACAAGAAGAGACTAGAGGCTACTGCACCTAGTGGATATCCCAGATGATCAGAACTGGGGACAAAATGCTAAGTGGACTACTGTATATATAGTACTGGAATGAGTGCACAGACCATGCTATACACTATAGGGCCAGAGTATGAGAATAAAAAGAAATGATGTCATAGCTAATAATAGAAGGGACATGTCAGTGCTGTATAAGTGCTGTATAATAAGTGCAGCAACTGTGAGAACAATTAATCAGCACTCTGCAGTCAAGGTGGGAACAATAAGAAGGATTCTGCAGTAACAGTGAGAGAAAGAGTCATAACTACTTTGTAAGCAGGCTGATTGGGGATTGGATGACTTGTGTGTCATCAGCCAATAATGATGAACAAGATGAATGCATGACTGTGAGAATCACTTTGATAGATCAGGAGCAATTGTAAGATCTGTAGTGATAGAGACATAGGAAAAATAGGAAAAAGGAAAAGAAAAATAAGGAAAATAATAGTGGCCTGACATCCTTGAGTGTGATTATGGCTCATCACTGTCTTCTCTGTGTTGTGGAGGGGAGTGTTGTCTCTGACCCCAAGCACTGTCTGGTCCATGTGACAGTTTGCTCAATAATTTGATGGATTACTGCAATTAGTGTTCTAGTGCTTCTGTGGTTGAGCAATGTCAAGTCAATTGCACACTCAGTCATACAAAGAAAGCACTATATTGAAGCAAAAATTGTTAAATGGCTTTGTACCTCTTGAACTCACATCATGGATCTATGGTAAAAGCCTTATCAGGGTGACATGCAAGTAAAGCAAGAATAGGGGAGAGTGGAAGGTTGTATGAGTAAAAGTACCACAATGTTTCAATAAAAGACTTGGGAGGGTACTCTAAGTGATGAGAGCAGGGAGTATTGCACCACTCAGCAGGTCAAGGATCTAAAAGTAACTAAAAAGGAAATCTTTCATAGTTGGTGTTGGGTTCATCTGAACATTGATGAGCAATGCAGGCATGCCAAGCAAGAATGCAGCAACAAAGATGGAGGTGAATAACAGAAGGACAGCAAGGAGGGAGAAGATGGTAGAAGTCAACATCAATACCTTGATAAAATCTGGGCAGCACAGCAAGGGAAGCAAACACCATGTCATAGAATTGATAAGTGTTGAGCCTCAAGGCCATTCTAGCAAGAGACAAGGCTACAGCTTTGGTAAGACAAAGCAGAGGGCCTTAAGACCACATCTGTAAGATAAGAGAAGATGTGTACCAGATGGTAGAGGGTACACAGAAGAAAGAGAGAGCTGCATAGAGCAGGTATGTCAGAAGAGAGCTAAGAGAGCAGAAGAGATACTCACCTCAGCACATGCAGAAGTGCTGAGGTGAGATGAAGACAAGGTAAAGAAGATATAGTAAGAGCAGGATAGAGTTTAAGAGGAGCTCAAACCATAAAGGGACAAGAAATACCAATAAGATGAGATGGAGATAAGTATACTTAATAAGTAAACAGTGTGATCAGCATCATAAGGTAGTGGAAAAAACCAACATATCTTTTCCCAGTAACTCCTCAGTCTTCATGTGGGTGTGATGGTGGTGTGTGGAAGGCACAGACAGTGCTGTTGGAACTTCCCCAGAAAGAGGCCATATCATCCTGTTCTTCCCATGTCCACTGAGTAGGATCTGGTGTTTGTAAGGCATACAAATCCAAGGGCAATGAATGCTGGAGGTCACTGGGCATGAGGTGGAGATGTATGGGCCAGACACTGTGATTGTTACAAGGCACTTGCCTAAGCACCTCATAACAGTTTTCTTTTTTTCCCTTTTCTTTATCCTTTTTATGTTACTTACTAGTAGAGCATAGTATCTACTACAGCTGTGAGCTTAGCTCCACTCTATTTAGTAAGCACTCTATCTCTTTTTCCTTATAGTACTATAGTATTTACATACTAAGCTGTGAGTTTTACTCAAAGTACTATAAGGTATTTCATTTCATTTATCTTTCCTTTATCTATGATAACATTTACTTGCTAAGGACTACCATTATACAATTAGCATGGACTCATCATATCTTGCCCTTATTTGTCTTTGTTTATCTCTCATTTCATTTTCATTTGTGCTTGTGGCTACTTATTTAGCTTACTATGGATGTGTCTCAAGTCACATGATCTCATTGATTGCTGCACAATCATTGTTGATCTGTGAACTTTAACTACTTGTACTATCTTTAGGGCATCTCATTTGTATAAGTAGTTGAAAGCCTGGCAGTCTTAAACCCCAGTCTTGTCAACTTCACAATCTAGGGATTTTCCTATACTGCACTTGATCTAAGCTCACTTTCATCTTGCTTCATAAACTCTAAGAACTAAAGTCTAAGATCTCTTAGTCACTAAGATATCCTATACTCATCCCTCTGGATCCTTGTATAGTCATCAGAGCTATCATCTTGATTGCCATCTCATTGATCCCACTCTTTGTTATGAGACACTTGCTTAGGCATCTCATAACAGTTTTCTGTTTCTTATTTTTCTTTTTTTACTTACTATTAGAGTGTAGTTTCACCACAGCTGTGAGCATAGCTCCAACTCTTAATAGTCAGGACTCTATCTCTTCACCTTTACAGTACTATAGTATTCTTATACTTAGCTGTGAGCTTAGCTCCAAGTACTGTAAAGTGTCTTTATCTCTTCTTCTTTTTCTCCTTTTATTTATTACAACATTTACTTGCTAAGGACTATGACTATACAATTAGCAAGGACTCAACTTTTCATCTTTATTTATCTCTTGTTTCACTTGTGCTTGTGGCTATTTTACTTAGCTTGCTATGGATGTGTCTTAGTCACATGATCTCATTGATTGCTGTGCAATCATCATTGATCAGTGAACTTTAACTACTTGTACTATCTTGAGTGTTGGAATCCATGTACAATACATGATGCTGACCATGCATCTCATCATATCTTTATCTGATCTTCTTATCATACAAACCAGACACTTTCTACTCTGTCAGATGTCTCTCATTACACATCACTTGTGGCCGCTCTTGCCACCACTACCATGTCGCTTGCAGCTTACACTCCTCTCCAAATCTATCTCATCTTCACTATATCTACTTGTATTAATTGTCCAACCACCTTAGCACTTTAGCACATTGCTGCATCACTCTCTATCTGTCTTCTCTGCATACTTACCCTAGCCCTTGTCACCACCAGTCACTCTTTTGTCATGTCTTTGTTGTGTGCTCTGTTGCCCTTTGTTGCACTTGCCTTCTCCAGTATCCTCCCCCTCTGTCTGCCCATCATGTGGGCCTCTGATGCTGTGCTCTTCACCTTGTACCTATCCATGATTCTGTCCTGCTCCTTTGCTTGTTGACATTTAGAGCACCCAGTTTTGTATAAGTAGTTGAAAGCCTGGTGGTCTTATACTCCAGTCTTGTCAACTTCACAATCTAGGGATTCTCCTATACTGTGCTTGATCCAAGCTGCTCACAATGTCCATTTTAGAATCAGTTACTCCTTTGTCCATTGCTGACTCAGGAGACTTTAAAAATTCTGAGTGATCTTGTAAACTCTAAGAACTAAGTCTACGATCTCTAAGTCACTAAGCATCACTAAAGACATCCTACACTCATCATCCTTGATCCTTGTTTAGTCATTGGCAGTATCATCCTCATCACTACTTTGTTGATCCTACTCTTCATCATTATCAGGAATGTTTATACAGCATATCAAGCACATAACAACTACCTTGTTACCAGGGGTATAATGATCACAAACATTCCCTAAGACCATTCAATAGGCCACTCTTAGCACCCTCAGGAACATTTACATTGCTTACTACTATCATCTCATTACCAGGAGTACCTCATTAACAAATCCCTAAGACTATCCAATGGGCCACTCTTAGCAGTAATGTCCAATGAGAAGTTGAAGTGATGAGCAAGGGTGACAAGGGATATATGGTTTTATGCACAAGCCACAAGTATGCTCACTTTTTGTTGGATTTCTTCAGCATTGCTGTGCACTCTATCCTTCCCTTGTATTCTTGTGTGACCTCACTGTCTAGCTTCAGCCTCACAGCTGCATATACTATAGTTACATACTGGGTATGTCCTATCTCATCCTCCTCTCTACCAGTTACTTGCTGTACCAGCAGGCTTTCAGATGGGTTTATCTACTTGACCCATATCATTCCCCATCTGGGATATTCTTTATCTTTTGTAGTTAGGACTCCCCTCTAACTCTATCTTGTCCTACTATATCTTACTTCTTGTCTTGCCCCCAAATCCAAGTACTTCTCTACTCTTGCCAAGGTAGAGATTATGTCTTACTCTTCTCTCTTCCTTTTCTCTCTTCCTTTTCTGACAGTCACCTACAGTCATCTCTATCCTCTGTATACCTCTCATCTTCTGTTCACCTCATCTTCATCTCTCTCAGTCATGTCATACCCATTGGAGATTCTCCTGGGCTGCATCTTCATTGCAACAATGCTGGAGTTTTATGCATTCTGACAGGTTTTATATAGAATATGACATCAGAGTGTAGAGACAGGAACAATGAAAGCTTGGGCTTCCTCAATAATGCTGTTGTGGTGACCTTGTTTGATGGATTCACAGGCAGCCTTGAGAGTGGCTTCTGCCTTGAGAATGTCAACATGCTAAGAATAATTGTAGTTGGCCTGGCATGTCCAACTCAGCCTGAACATGTATCACTCAGCCTTCTGCTGTGTCAGAATCTGAAAATTGTAAGTGCAGGTTTAGGCAAGCAAGAACAAACAAAGCCATTATAAGTATTGAGCAGACTATGCCTGTGAATGGGGAAGTGACAGATAGCATCTGCAGTTGCAAGATAGTGGTATGGACAAAGTAGTGAGCCATAGCATAAGAGGAGACAGCTGCAGGGGAGCAGTGAATGAGAAGAAAGTAAGATAGGTAGAGTGCAGTACTCACTCAGACAGTGTTGTAGACATCTGAGGAGTTTGTCTGGTAGTGAGTCTATCTTATATAGTGTCTGCTATGTAAGTTGTAGTGGAGAGTAAAGTGGTGGAGTATAAGGATGCCCATATGCAGGAGGGACATGCATCATCCTAGAATAGTGAGTAGGTTGAAGTCAGAGAAGTCAGACAAGATGGTAACACATGTGTGTGTAATATGTATATAAAGAGTATGTAAGGGGAATGGGAAAGCCAAATGAAAAGTAAGAAAAGGCATACAGATATTCAGCAAAAATGTCACCTATACCAACAGCTAAGTTACTTCCCATGGTCCACACATTGAGAAGCACCAATATCAAGAATTCTGCATCTGAACTAGTCTTAGAAAGATCATAATTAGCTTAAGCATGTGTATAGATAGATCCTCCCCTTCTTTCAAGAAAGTAGAGTACTGTGACCTATGAGGTCTGGACCTTCAATCCCTTACAGTGCTGGAGATTTTGTATTCTTACCCATTTTCTTAGTTTTTCTTCAAACAACTAATTAAAATTTTTAAGAGGACTTGATTTATATATGATATAGAATGCCCATGAATATTTCCAATGCAGGACCACATGTGTGGAAAGTGTTATGGTTAATTATTCACCTCTTCAACCCCCATTCCATGATAGTACATACATTTCCTCACATAGCCATTTCCTCTACTAAGAGACTAAGAGTACACTCATTATTCTACAGTTCAAGTTGTCATCAGCTGAAGCCAACCTCCAACAGTACATTGTGTTACTTTGTGGCAGCTGTTTAAGACATTTGGATCACATGGGATTTGTTATCAATCATTTGTAAAGAGGCCTGACTCTCATTGAGTAAAGGATTGCTATCACTTATAGTGATCTATATAAGACTGAATAAGATCTAGTAAAACAGCAGTCAGATCTATCTTGTAGTAAGACATGGTCAGAGGTAATAAAAGTTCATAAGGGGGTGTTGAAACAAATGATTGAATGGCCACAAAAACCTTTTAGCACACTTTTCTTGGTGTAAGAACAGCCCAACAGGTGTGAAGGGGACAATCATGCAAGGGACATACAAAAAAACATAGCTGGTTTTACAGTACAGATCATTGCATCCACCCTACAAGCTCACATAAGCTTGCACAGACTAATCCAAATTTCCAACAGGGGGATATTTCCTGATGTATATGCACTTCTTCTATTTGCTGAGTTTTCAAAGAAGTGCTAAGATGAAGAGGGAGACAGTACCTGAGATAGAAGAGCATATGAGAGAATAGATGAATACATGATGAGAACAGTACAAAGGCACAACAGGAAGAACAGTTGAGATAGAGGAGTTACTGTCAGACAGAGAAGAGAGAGAGATGACAAGAGTCCTACCTTAGCAAATAGAAGAAGTGCCTGAGTCCCACAACAGATCTGTGTGGTGCATCATGCTATTCACACATTCACCCTATAAGCACACTGTCACATTATTGCCCTTTCACTGTAGCAGGTATGCACAGCATCAGCATCTAGAGGAAAAACCAAAGTTAATGTCAAATACTACACTTTTGTAGCAGAGCTACCACTCTACAGTAGTCTCTGAGGTGCAGCTTCACATCATGCTATTAGCACCTCACTTAACCAAGGCCTGGTAGCTCAGTGGTTAGAGTACCCACCTGGAGTAAGGGAGGTCCTTGGTTTGAACCCAAGCCAAGTCACTATTTTGGCAATTGGGCTTCTAATAATTTCTGTATCAGTCTGCACCACTGTTTCTCTCATGTTCAAAACATGCTGTTTTCTTGCTTGAGAAATGTGGTAGCCACCACAAGGTGGCAACACTCAAACAGGCACACAGAGACAGCAGTAAGAAACAGTGTGTTCTGAACATGAGTGAACCCCTATAGCAGAGACTGATCCAGATGAGAGATGAACTGACCTTGACCCCAACAACTCTGCTGCAACCTACATACAGGTGCTGTTGGGACACAACATCACAACTATGCACATCTGAAAGTAGTTATCTGAAGAATCACAAAGCAACTACAATTTCATCTTTATCAGGGATTATACCACATTGTGTGGATCGCCAAGTCAACATTGCTTGAACTGTGATGCCTCACAGAAATCTCTCCTAGCACAGATATGCTGAGTCCAGTAACAACATCATGATGCATACTCAAGTGTGTTCCTGATACTCCTCTGCTGCCACTTGTGAAGATCCTTAACATCTGCATTTGTGACATACAGCAGGAGATCACAGATGTCTCCCTTCAGGTCTTCTTCACAATGTAATGTGGCTTGGTCACATTGTGAAGAAGACCTGAGGGGAAACCAATGCAATCTCCTGCTGTATGTCACATGGTTTGACCTGCTACTCTCTGCTTTTAGCTTGTCCACCCTGCTAGACTGTTCATTGAACTTGATGCAAATCTTGGTGTTTTCCTTCCTGGTGGCCTAGCCTGTCAGGGAGTTGGACACCATTGGCAGAGAGGGTACAATCCTCTGGTCTGTCTGTGATGAAATATATCAACCTGAGCAGCTCACAAACATGCTATGGCAAGACACTGAGCACAGCTGAACTTGGCTCATGGTTTATGCACTCATCTAAACCACCGATGACAGTGATGGTAGAGATGTTGCAAGACTGGAGTGGCCCATCAAGTAGCCTTTCAACTTGGCTTAATAGATCCTCATCACTGGCATCTGGTCCCTGCTTCAGAACATCTACCAAGCAGTCCCAGATTCAGGACATTCACTTGCAAGTTGGTAGATGACAGCAGGGATGATGCGCTCATTGTTCATCCTGTCCTCCAAACTTCGAGAGCAGAAGAAGCTGGCACCAATTCCCATACAAGAGCAGATGTTTGGCAGAGCTCTGCACAATGGCAGACTTCCAGAGCCTGTGCTGCCATTGAGCCAAAGGACAGCCTTTCCACTCACTAGTTGAGTGATGAGACTTCTGCACCCTGGGATCCCTTTTGTCAGAAGGGGGGGATTGTCACTTTTGATAGGTGTTGAGAGAGACCATGAGGGCATGGTTGCACTAGTAGCTTAGCAACAAGTAGGGTGTAACCAAAAGCCAAGGAGGCTTGATGAGGGGGGGCTTCAAGTTGAACAACATCACTTGTGCAAGCTATGATATTTATACTCTTACCACCTGCAGGTAAGGTGCATTGTAGTGCACAATCCTTTCAGGATACATAATACATGCCCATTCATTTGTCTACATGAGCAATCATGTAATGAGGTGACTCATGTGTGAGGCATGAAGCCATGTCAAGTGTCTAGCCAATCACATTGATGCCATTTATTCTTATTGGTAGGTTGGAAACCTTTGGTCTTAGTACACAGTCAAGATCTGTAAAGAAGACTGATCATGGGAGGTCTTGTGTGATACACTTATTGTTGTCTCTGATTGAAAAGTAACAGTATGTCCTTGCATAACATTGTATTTCTGTACTTGTGAGAGTGCAGTTGCATAATTTAAGACAATAGACATGGGAATCAGATAAATGAAAGATACATATGAGAATCAAAACAGATCATTTCATCTCCACTCTCAGTTAGCCTATTTTATTCAGGGTGTCAAGTCATGGCAGATGAGTCACCCAGCTTGGTCTCATCATTCCTGACATCTTGTGGTGTCATCACAGGATCATTGTGTGATGTACCACACTGCATAACCATTGTAGTTTCACTGGCCAGTGTCTCCAGCAGTCATGCCACCCACTGACAGCATCCACATTCTCACATACCTTGTGCACAGTACATTCAACCAGGATTTCACCCTCAAACACCCTCTCTCATCGTCCTGCCATCAAAGTAGGATGGGTACATGGTGCACATCCTGCATCTTGAGCAGAGCATCATTGTCACTGTGGAGCTTGTGTACTTGCATAGGACAGCCAGAGGTACAGGGCCTCCAGGTAACCAGGCACAGTCTCCCTTGCATTGGCATCAGCATTGCATCACCCATGCACATCCTCAGTATCAGCATCTTTGCAATCCTTCACATGTCATTCAGCAACATTGGGAAATTGTTCTGGCAGCATCACAGTTTTGTGGCAGTAGCGGCAGTGGGGGGGGGTAAGTTGGCCCATACTCAAGCTTGCTTTGCTGGCCATAGACACCTGCATGCATTGTGTGTGTCCCACCTGGAGGTCCAGCAATTCTCATACCATGTCCTTTCAAAGATTGAGTCATAAATGTTATCTTAGCAGTCTTAGTTCATTGTTTGGGTCATCAGCTTGTATTCCTACAGGTGCATGGTTGGATAGCTGTCTTGCATGAAAGGCATTGATTTGCCAACAGCTTGTATAAAATAGGAGACAAGAACATGTTCTCTCACAATAGCTGTAAAAGTTGACAGTTGCAAGGGTGTTCACTGGGTTGGTGAGGAAGTGTGGTTGATGGAGATGTTTAAGCTGAAAAGATGCATGCCCCCTCAGTTGACATTAGTGCAAGGGCTCCATGCAAAATCAAAAGGGATGTAGATTGTAAGTCCAAAAAACTAGATGTGCACCAGAAAGAGTACAGCATCAACACATGCAGCATGGTGCAGATCAATAGTGGGTGACCTCCCATGAGCATCTAGACATGCTAGATGGACTCTAGATCCAAATCTTTGAGTCCTGCCCATGAACTTTCAAATTATAGAATTCCCCTTTAAATTGTATAAGACATATCAACTCTATATCAATAACAATAGAATTCTAGATTGTTAGACCGCCCCATTTTAAATAATACACTATGATGATGACAGCCATTTCTTGCTGCAATCTCTGGCCAATGATGATCTCCATGAAGAGGAGTTGTTCAACATGCCAGCATTTATGTGCCAGCAAGAGCAAATGGGCCTTCATTACCACAATGGGTATTGAGTGACTTCCTGTGAGGTTCTAGAAGCATCTGATGGACTCTAGACATAAATGGCCAAGAAGCTGATGGTAGCTGAGGCTTTGTAATCCAGTTTAGAGCCAGAGAGAGTCTCTAAACTTTAAATACAAGGGGGTGCTGTACCCCCCCCTTCAGATTCTGTGAGCTTGAAATCAGTACTCTGGAGTGTTTTGCTGAGATGCTGAGACCCAGAATTATGGCTCAATAAATGTCAGCCCTTGCAGAATTCTTTGCTGTGGTGCCATGTACATCACACAATATTGAAATGAATGGTCAAACACTTGCAAAATGGCATGTTTGTCCTGGGGGGGTGGGGGGGTAAAAGGTAAGGCAATCACACAAAGGTGTACAAAACAAAGTAACCAATTTTTATGTGCCTAGACCCTGCATCTGCACTGCACCTGTGCTGCAAGATCACATAAGCATGGACCATGCCACACCTAATCTCCAATACACAAGTCCTGGCATGTGCCTCTTCCAGGCCAATGTCCATGCTATCACTACCCTTGAGCAGTGCCATGGCATGCCCATCACTGCCAAGGCCCTTGCCATCCTACATGCCCTCACCCCTCTGGGTTCAGAACCTCACTATCTGAACTCAACCATACATGAGATCTCACTCCAACAAATCCAAATATTTGTTCTCATTCCTCCCACTGTCTCATATTATTTGTCATTTACCCTCAAAATTCTGTTGTATATACTTTGACAAATGCAGGATGCTCAAACCTGCTGGAGGTTTGCATATGGCTCAGTAATTTACATGCTTGATAGGTAGGTACATGAGGATGTGGCAGATGCTGCTGCCATGCCTATATGGTGCACATGCATGGGCTGCCAGCAGAGCATCTTGTGTGAGGCCAATGCTACATTGAAGCTGAACAACTGAAGAAAGCTAAAACAACAAAAGGACAATTGCACTTAGACTAGCAGATATCCCAGATATATTAGCATATAGTAAGAGAAAAGAGAGAAGAGTACTGTACCTAGTGGATATCCCAGATGATCAGAACTGAGGAATAAACCACTAGGAGTCCTATGTATATAGTACCTTAGAGTGTGCACAGACCATGCAGTACAGTATAGGGCTGGAGAATGAGAAACTACAGTAGTGATGTCATATCTAATAATAGAAGGGATGTGTCAGTGCTGACTGAGGCTCTGCAGCAACTGTGAGAGTGATTGGTGATACTCCACAGCAGGTGTGAGAAGGATCGGTGAGCATGTGCAGTAAGAGTGAGAAAATGAAATGTAACTAACAATAGAACAGGCTCATTGGAGATTGGACAACATGCGTGTCATCAGCCAATAAAGACAAAGAGATGGAATACATGACTGTGGGAATCACTTCAATAGATCAGGAGTGATTGTAAGATCTATGACGATAGAGACATAAGAAAATAGAGGAAAATGAAGAGAAAAATAGGGAAAATAATAGTGGCCTGACATCTTGCTCTGCACCAAAAGCAAAAGTGCAGGGGGAGGCACAGGCACAACCTGTGGCTGCGACACCTGTTGCAGTGCCATCATCAGTGGCTGTGTTGGTGGCTGTGTGGTGGCTGGGGGGATGAATGACTTGACAAGCTCATATGCATGGAGGGCAGCACTGTTGATGTTGCACAGGGATGATGAGTCAGCTGCACCAAGTGGGAGTCACAGTATGGGAATGTGAGTGCACACACACATGGCAGGAGACACAGCTAGGTAGGCCTAGTGCACCTGCCACATCAAGCAAGTGTTGTATAAGACATGGGTGACCTGATTGGGAGACATCAGAGCACAGGATAGATAGTGAATGCCAGGTGGCCAAGAATCCACAGCCAAGGATAAATTTGAAGGTTTCAACATCAATACCCATTGTGGTAATGAAGGCCCATTTGCTCTTGCTGGCACATAAATGCTGGCATGTTGAACAACTCCTCTTCATGGAGATCATCATTGGCCAGAGATTGCAGCAAGAAATGGCTGTCATCATCATAGTGTATTATTTAAAATGGGGCGGTCTAACAATCTAGAATTCTATTGTTATTGATATAGAGTTGATATGTCTTATACAATTTAAAGGGGAATTCTATAATTTGAAAGTTCATGGGCAGGACTCAAAGATTTGGATCTAGAGTCCATCTAGCACATCTAGATGCTCACAGGAAGTCACCCAGTTAGCGATCCAATTAGTATAGCACTTTTCCCAGTAGCTATTCAAGACAATCCCTACTGATATACACAGCACACCCATATTACATAGAAACTGTCATGTGATTTCCACTCCTTATTCTAGTGATCATGACAGGGCCAGTCCAAAGAGTGATGCTGGTTCCATCAAAAGTTATTGATGCCAACAAATTGCTAACACTGATACAATGATTTTGTATGGCCATGTAGAGGACACCTCAGACAGTAATCAAAGCAAATCCCTCACACAACAAATGTCCCACCAAGTGACGCAGCAATGTCCTCATCTACCTCCATGTCCATGCCTGTGGCACTGGCCATCTTCACTGCTGTGCACCTTGCAGCCCTCCATACTGCATGCTTCTCCACCTTCCTGTGCTGACACTGTGTGCTAAGCAAGGAGTTTCCCACAGGATCAAGCACTGCTTTGCCCACAGCCCAAGCATGTTTGTGGCACAACTGCTTTGGCATGTGTTCATAGGCAGTGCCAGAAGTGGCCATTAATGTGGAGGGCATTGATGAGTGCATGCATTTGTGTGGGAGCTGCAGTGCAGGTGTGAGCTCATGCATGGGTAATGGATCACTGCCATGTATGAACAGGAGTATATGTCAGGACTGCAATAGTGACAGTCACACAAGTAATGTGGGGATGAGAGGAAACAACACACACATCATCCATTCCTGCTTCCTCGATATCAGCTTGTGGCTCCACCTGCATTGTGTCATCACTGTTTCCTGCAAGTGGGTCAAGTGCAGCAGCATCTGCCTCACCAAAGAGCCCATCAAGCATGAAAGGTTCACCTAGCTTGTCCAATATTTGGGCCTGCCCAGTTGATTCAGCACCAAGTGCAGGTGCAGGACCTAAGCATCAGAAGACAAGTACCAGTGATTGTTGATCATTGATCATTGAGTGACATCAAACATGATTGACAGTGTAAGTGACACATCTGCTCTGGTCTGCACAAGAGACGGCAGTGAGGAGGGATGCATGGAGGGGGGTGTTGAAAAGAAAGGAATCCTTTGATGATTCCAGTTCATCAAGACCTGGTGCACCACTGCCAGAATATCTGGTGTGCCTCCCTATCATGTAGTCAGGTCAATGCAGTGAGAACATTGGCCAACAGAAGCTGAGGTGGATAAAGTGAGGAAGAGTACCTTACACAATCAGCCACTGCTGAGGGAAAGCATAGTGAGGAACTTGAGCAAAGAACTGAATTCAGGAAGGTTATATATCTTCTGGAGCTTGTCATGCTCCATCTGTGTGACAATCTCCCCCACTATATGAAACAATTGCACTTTATAGGAACAAAGATACTTGTATGCACTGTTGACTCACCAAGGCCAACAGGATCAGCCACATCCTTGACCTTGACAATGTTACAGAGGAACACGTTGCTCACAATGGAGGTGGTATTGCCATCATCGTCGAAGATAACTCCTGGTGAGTTGACAATACGTATACCATGCTCAAGTTGCACAGACTGCAGCTCCTTTGTATGGCCAGGCTGTGCTGCCATTGGACACACCTACTTCACTGACAACTGAGTGCAGAAGCAGCTTGCACATACACAAAGCCCACCTTAGACCACTTAAGTGTGTTGATCAGACTACTCTTGCCAACATTGGGGAAGCCAATGACACTGATGGTGATGCTCTGCACAGCACTTGACTTATAGGCCTTGAGCAGGTGCAGGAGAGTGGGGGCAGCCAGCAAGGTAAGGTGGTTCCATTGATTTGATGAAGCTGAATGGAAAGGCAGCATCAGTGTCAAATGTCACAGATGCTGTAGCTAGGCTTGCACATTGTCATGAGGAACAAGGTCTGTGCATATGAGAGGCTTTAAGTAAATAGGCATTAAATAAAACATACCAATTTTGTTAAGAACAAACATGAGATGCTTGCCTTTGCCTTTGTGATGGCAAACCTCCTCCTTGACCAGACAGCTGTGGCATCCCTCAGAGTCACATGCATCCAGTACAAGGACAACAATGTCACTCTTGTCTGTGACTTTGTGCAGACTGTGAATGTACATCAGGAAAATGGTTGAAACCTCTGTAGGGCTACAGAGCCCTTAGAGGTGTGGTAGGTATGTAGGTTAGTCCCAGATATGTGTTGACAACAGGCCATGTGTAGGAGGAGGATACAGATGTTCCTTATTGTTTGTAGTTGTAGCCATCACTACTTATAGTAAGTATGCATGTATGTACTGGTGTATGTATGTGTGTATAGTACAGAAAATAAAGAAGAGGGAAGGAGTATTAGTAATATGACCATGTCAATGTCAACAATATGGAGGTACCATGTAACCCTGCAGCTTACTCACTACATACATCTGCCTGACACCTGCCCAATCCATCCCCTACATACATCAGACCTACATATGTCAGGATATCACATGCTCATACCTCCCACCACCTGCCTCATGCATTCCTCTCCAATTGAACAATACTTAAGGCCACAAAACAACCCTGGAACTCAGGATCAGATCCCTGCCCTTCTTTCCTGTCTTTTGTCCATTGTATCCCTACCTATTGTCATTGTCTATCCCTTGAGATGCAGACAGTCATCCAGTTTATTTGTCTCCATCCGATCTTGTTTTCCTTTGAGTGTTCTGCATGCAAGCATACTTCCATACTGGTAGGTATGATATTAGGTACATAGGTCATGGTAGGCATGTTAGAGATTTATGCCTTTCATTTGGCCAACCTCCCACACACTTAATGCATGTATTTATTACATCATTCAATCTACATCTTATCTTATCACACTCTACCCACATACATCTCCTTCACCATATTCTCATACCACATATCCACACTCCACTTAAACTCTATTCCACACACACTACATAAGACACTTCCCTACATACACAGTCTCCTTAGACATTCCTACAATGTCTAAGTGAGTACATCCCCACTTATTCTTTACCACACACTTACCCAGCCCTGCAGCACTTTCTCACCACTCTGTGGCTATTCTTGCCATGCCACCTACCATGTCTTTGCAGCAATCACAACTGTCTTGTTCCTAGTCTTCAGTGTCTGCTCATGCCTGTGTTCACAAGGCAGCCATAGGAACTGACTTTCATAGGTTCTTAGGACTTGTAGGCAGCATAGGAAATCAAAGTGCATATATAAAATATTGTAAAAAAAATGACATTGGGGTGCCAGGGATCTACTACTCGTCAGCATCTGATAACACCAAATCTGCCCACTCCCTCTTTGCAGCCCCCACATCAGCATCCTCTAACTCCATGACTGTCAAGAGGGGCTTAGCTGAAACTTTTGCACACTTCCTGTGATACAAGACCCTTAGAGAAAAATAATCAGGACATTCAAGTTGAGGACACATACCTTGCATTACTCAGGAAATGTTCACATAGACAAGGGATCATCCTTGGTCTTTGCCTCAAAGTCCTTGAGTCTGTTGAGGTGTTGTGGAGTCATGCCAGGGACATGGCAAATCAGAGCCCTTTGAGGTTGGCCACTAGACACAGGCTATATTGTCAGGCTTCATTTATGGAGCATTTACTCTTTTATTTTATTTTACATTTATTTTCTGTTTTCCTTTGATTAGATAAGATTAGATCATCTTCCTTTCAGTCTATCTGATCTGATCTTATCTTTATCTACTTACTGTTGCTTCATGCTCTGGATATGCCCATGCTGTGCATGATGTCATACTTACTGTGGGTCTTTACTGTAGTTTACCTGCCCTAGATACTGCACTGGTCCATGCATGGTTACTTAGAGTATATAGGTAGCTGTAGTATTATCAATATACTCCAGCTTGTTATGGCTGGCATATCCTATTCTTTGGAGTGATCCTTAGTCTAGTGTGCACCAGTCTCCCATCAAGGATATGTAGGACTGCTGTCTTACATATATATAATATTATCATTAGCAGATAACTGGCAATAGCACTAAAGAATTCATACCACTGGTGTTCCAACAGCACTATCATTCTCCTTTTCAGTGAAATGATGAACCAAAGTGCACCCATTGTGGATGACTGTTTCCATAGGGGGTGGAAGAGTAACACTAGAGAACTAACAAATAAAATTAATTCAGCAAAAATGATTTTAAAAAATTAGTTGAAGCTTGGGTACTTACAAACATATCTTCTACTTCATATTCATTGTCTCCATCATCTGAGGTGACACCATTTATATTGTACTTGGCTGGAAAAAAGAAAACAACTCACATTTGTGGTGGAGGATGGGGATTGGTGCAAAGCCCATGTACTCTTCTAATTCCTGCTCAGCTCACAGTGCAGCTACATACTTCTTTTTTGTGCTGCATCTGCCTTGGTTACCTGTTGCATGACTGTGGAAAAAATCAACAATTCAGTGATTTTCTGCAGTTCAACAACATACTCAAGTACATACCATTTTCCATCTGCTTGCTGGAGTAAGTGTGCTGATGGCCAGTTTTTGTCACAGAGGGTACAGGTGCTGGTGTGGGAGGCACAGGAGGTGCTGGTGCTTTCTGAGACTTGTGAGTTTGGGCCATCATGAGGAGCTGAAAAAGTGGTGAGTGCTAGAGTGTCAAAGATGGGGGAGCAAGTTAAATAGTTCATAAAAATGGTGGTGCTGAATTACATCCCATCAACAAGGTCACCATTCAACAATGACATGGCAGTAATGTGACATGCATTGCCCACTGTAAAATGGTGTGCCAAACATCTAAGTGCACAGTGATGTTCTCATCCATGTCTCAGCAATGTGGCTTCTGTGGCAAAGGCCCCTTTCCAACAGTACCAGGCTTGTACAAGTATATTGGTCAATCTGTCAAATGTTGAGAGGCTTCTCTGAAGGAGTTCAGCAAGTGTGTTGATGAGCATCTCCCATCCACTGCTGATGCCACAAGCTTTGTCAACAAGCAGATGAGTGTCAGTAATCTCATAGAGCAGTCTAGCACCCTTGATACCAATATCAACCAGGCTGGGGTGGATTGCACTGCCAATGAAAATTCAATCCCATCACCTTCCCTTTGGTCCTGTCAAGCAATGGTTGAGGTCCCCAATGAAGAGGCTCCCCTCCCTCCATCAACTGAACCCACTAGCAAAGAAGTGGTCTTTGTTGAGTCTTTCCAAGAGGAGGCAAAGGCAGGGGCTGCATGGCACACAGGTATTTCACACTTCACATCAATTCATTGTACCCAAGCAGCTGGAGGTGGAAAGTGGGGGCCTTTTGAGGATGAGGATGAGTGGAAGCTGGCTGAATGGCTTATCAAGAATGTTGGTCAAAAGCAAACTGACACTTACCTCAAGCTTCCAATTGTGAGTTAAACAGTAACACTGCTCCCTAAGCATTAATCTTATATTCTCTGAAGACTCAGCAGTGCATGAAGACATCTTACAAAAGCAACTGCACCTTCCTTGATAAGATTGATAGTCTTCCAACTAAGGCTCTGGGGTGGACCTGTGACATTGTGGATTTGCCTGGAGATTGGCTCACAGATGAAAGGGAATGGATGGCCCCTGAGAAACTTGAGCTCTGGTGACAGGACCCAGTTGAATGTGTGAAATACTTGATGGGGAATCCTGCATTTGCAGATATAATGCACTTTGTGCCTGAAAAAATATACACTGATCCTGAGAGAGAGGATCACCAGCATGAAGAGATGTGGACTGGTAATTGGTGGTGGAACACACAAGTTCATTGTATCTACAATGTTTATGTGACTGTAGGTAACAGGAAATGACAGGAAATTTTACCTGTTGGCTCAATGATCACACCACTGATCATTTCATTGGACAAGACTCAATTGTCCCAGTTCCAGGGTGATAAAAGTGCCTGGCCAGTCTACATGACTATCAGTGATGAGCATCATGTACATGTAACACTGGAAAATGACCATCAGCAACATCAGATGAATACAGTGACATTAACATGCTGCACACAACAATCATCTGCAGTTGTATTAATTGCACATTTGCTTAGGTGTTGGAATACAGTACTGGGTTCAGCCAATGAGGCACAGGACTGATAGGATGAATAGGCTGAGGCATGGTCCAGGCCTGCCAAAGTAACCATGGAGTCATGAGTTGTGAAGTCAGCATTTGGTGCAATTGATGCTTTTCCTCTTTTGCTCATCCATTATAGTATGATACTTTATTCATTTGTGTCCAGACTCCACCTCATTTCAAATATCCCTATGATTGACCCTACATTGTATATTTTCTGTTTTGTTTTGTTGTGCTCCAGCCTTGGAGCTAGACTTGTATTTAGATGGCACATCATCAGTCAGAATGAAGAGATTTCCCCCACCCACAATTTGTCTCCCCTCTCTTGTCCAAGTAAACTTGCGAAAAAGCACATTCTGCTCTTCCCTCTGTGTGTCTCACTATCAAGAAAGTGCACATTCCTTGTAGGTTGCATCTATTATTGCATTGCATTCTCCATTGTGTTGTGTTGAGATATTACTGTGTTGAGCCTACTACTGTGTGGTCATTGTTATGATTATTGTGTTGTGTCCATGTCCTATTTCCCTTTTGTTGCCTTGTCACATTGTGTTATTGCATTGATTGCACTAAACTACTAACTATCACAATTTTGGTGTTGAGAGAATCTTATGACTCACATCACTCAGCAATTGTTGTGGTTGTGGTTGTAGTTTCTGCCATCACAATAGCACAGCACATATCATATTGGAGCCCACCATGAGGGGCTGCAAGTCAAGATCACATCTAGACACCACTACAACCTTCATCTGTGACAATGTACAAGCTTGCTGACTATTGAAGTGCTCCAAGATGAACTTGAGCAACTCGTTGGCCTGTTGCACAATTCACCACCTTCCTATGAGACCGGAGTCTGCATATATCCCTAAAGGGAGACTGGGCGCACTCGACTTAAGGTTCACACCAAAAGAAGAGGAAATCCAGCCATAACTAGCTGGAGTATATTCAGCTATACTACAGCTATCTATATACTCTAAGAGAAGGCGCACGGACCAGTGCCACTACTCTAGGGCAGACTGCTACAGTACAATACCACAGTAAGTATGGAACATGCCAAAGGTGCATGCTGCTAAGAGCGGCCTATTGGACGGTCTTAGGGAAGGTCTATAATGTTACTCCTGGTAACCAAGGTTTGGGTATGAGCTTGATAAACGTAATAGAGGTTCCTAATGACGATGAAGAGTGGAATCAATGAGATGGTTATGAGGATAATTCTGCCAATAATGATATGGGGATCCAGGGTGACAAGTGTAAGAGGTTGTTTAGCGACATTTTTAGTGGCTTAGAGGTCTTAGACTTAGTTCTTAAAGAATGAAGCAAGATTGTAATGAGCTTAGATCAAGTGCAGTAAGTAAACAATAATGCGCAGTAATGCACAGTAAGTACATGTCCATGTGATGTAAGTGGCTCAGCCACAAGCACAAAACAAACATGAGATAAACAAAGGTAAATAAGAGCGAGAAAAGGGAGTCCTTGCTAATTGTATAGTAATAGTCCTTAGCAAGTAAATGTTATAATAAATAAAGAAGAAAATATAAGTCTTTTATAGTACTTGGAGCTATGCTCACACTTTAAGTATGTAAATACTTAAGTACTATAAAAGAGAAAGGAAACTGAGTCCTTACTAAGTAAAGCTCACACTTGTAGTAATAATACTACACTTTACTATAGTAAGTAAGATAAAAGAAAAAGAGAAGAAAAAAGAAACACGTTATGAGGTGCCAAAGCAAGTGCCTCGTAACACATGCTATGACCTCATAGTCTAGAACGTAGCAACAGTAAGTGAGATCTGATAAGGATTAGATGAGATAAGGTGAAAGTAAGATCTAATCTTATCAGATCAACAAAAGAAACATAAAAGAAATGAAAAGAAATAAAAGGCTAAACGCTCCAAATAATGAAGCCTGACACTTCCACACATTCACTGCTCACAGAAGAAGAGCTAATTGTTACCCCATATGCTTCATCTCCTGTAGACTCAACATTCTTCTCAGCATCCAGCACTTTGTCATCACCTTTGATCTTGACTATCACCCCAACCTCATTTCATGAAACCAATCATCAATCACTTCCACATATCCCACCCCATATCACACCAATGGCAACTCAGTACATGATGCCCATGTGAGGTGACAGAAGTGCCCTGAAATTTGATCTGAAGTGCCCCTGCAACCTATGACAATATTTTGAGGATCTCAAATTCCATTTTGATCTTGCTCAAGTTCAATACAACCAAACATGTAAAATTCACACTTGACACTACATTGACATAGATGTCCAGGACCTCTGGACAATGCTGCCTACATACAAAGATACCACCAAAACATATGAAGACTTCAAGGCATAGATTTACAAACAATACCCTGGGTCCAAGGTCACTTAGAAGTGGACCCACTGTGAGGTGCACGCTAAGACAGCGAGGTCACAATCAAAAGAAAGGGGGATTGGCGAGAGGATGAGACAATATACCTTAAGAAGAGTCACACTGTATAGTGGATATCTCAGATGTATAAAGCTAAAGAACTATCTACTACAAAGGTGCTCTATATATACTAAAGGGATCAGCACACAGACCATGTGCTGTCACTGTAGGGCAGGCATATGTAAGTAAGATGCGCAGCATCTGTGAGAACTATCAATAAGCAATGTGCAGCATTTCATAGCATCAGTAATCGACTGTGAGAATATGAGTCATGCATGTATAGTAATCAGTCCGATGACAAATGGATATGAGTCATAGATGATCACGATAAGATCTACTGATGATCTGATAAGATGAGATAAGATATCTCTAGTAGATCTTGAGTGATAATGATGAAAGAAATCGTAAAGTGAAGAGAAAAATAAGTACATCCTGACACCCACATGGATCCATCCTTTCTCATACAAGAGCATAGACTCTTGGGTATGCAGTTGTTAGGCAACTTTGCTGACTATCACCACCAGTTTGTAGTCATTGCAGGTTTCCCACAGAGCACCCAGTGAGTCTCAGAATACAAGCAGGGTAACTGCTATGCTGAAGGCTTCCCACTTAGCTTGTGGGAATGCATTGCTCTACATTTACAGATTGTTCTGCTGCAACATGACCACAAAAATGTCAGAATGTACTTATTTTCTTTTCATTCTATGATTTCTTTTACTCTTATTGCATAAGATCTACTAGAGATATCTTATCTCATCTTATCAGATCAGTAGTAGATCTTATTGTGATTATCTATGACACATATTCATTTAGTCATTGGGCTGCTTACTGTACATTTATGACTACATTTCCCACAGACACTTACTGATGCTGTGCAATGCTGTGCATTGCTTACTGATACTTCTCACAGATGCTGCACATCCTACTTACATATGCCTGCCCTACAGTGACAGCACATGGTCTGTGTGCTGATCCCTTTAGTATATATAGAGCACCTTTGTAGTAGATAGTTCTTTAGCTTTATACATCTGAGATATCCACTATACAGTGTGACTCATCTTAGAAAGTATTGTCTCATCCCTCACCAATCCTCTGCTCCTCTACACTTGTGACCTCACTGCTTAGCATGCACCTCACAGAAAACATGTATCCACTCAAGGACATAGAGGTGGCAGTGTGCTATGTCCTTCATGACATGACATTGGCAATTCATGCAACAGGCACGACACCATCTGCAACTACTTCCACTTCTTCACCACCCACTGCTAACATAAAAATAGAATTGCCCAAAGCACCAGACATGGATGCTTGGGCTCAGGCAATTGCCAGAGCACTTGAGTCCCAATGCATGACATGTCCACAGCTGCAAAGTACAGCACCACCTTGCAAAAACAGTAATGTGTGTAATTTCTGTGGTGAGATGAATCACTATATTTGCAAATGTTTGGTCATCAATGACTACATTGCACAGGGTAAAATTAGTCAGAATGCTGACAGAAATTTTGTTCTGCCTACAGAGATCTTTGTGCCTATAGGCATCACAGGATGATGGTTGCACAACCATGTCAATGAGTGGCACTGCCAAAATCCAGGAAGCATCAGCACTGGTCAGATGATGCTAAATGTGCAGGTGACAAACAACCACATCTTTGACAACAAGGGCACCAGCTCATATCAACTGCTGAAGGATGAGCATATCATGAATCTTGAGTGTGAGTTGTATAACTTGAGTTGTGCACAGGTACCCTTCCAGCCTACCATCAGGACATGAAGGCAATGTGCAGAAGAAAATCTTGCAGCTGGTGACAATTCTCATGATGTGTCTGAGGTACCTCCACCTCAACAGTCTAACTCACACATACTGCAGGTGACTTGGGAGTTGATGCCTCCTCATGCTGAGACTACTCAGTCAGCAGCTTGTAATGATAATGGTCCACCCATTCACCCTTTTGCCCAGGCTCAAGATGCAACAATTCCTGCACCTGTGTCTACTAATCACATACCATCATGCATTGTGCCTGCACAGTGAAAACCTGACAATGCATACTGCATGGATCCACCAATTCATGACAAAGCCCATGCAGCAGAAGTTTTCCAACATGCAATGGAAACACCAATAACTATAACTCATTGTCAGCTCTATTCCATCACTCCAGAAGTCTGCTACCAAGCTTGGGAGGTGATGATGGCAAAGAAAGTTCCCATCAACCCAGTCCCCATGGCAGCTGCAAACTACATGGAGGAAGACAACAAAAACAATATCATAGATAGTTATGCTCAGACCATCTCTGATGAAAATGTTTGTCACCTAGCACACAATATGCCACATGAATTCAAAGAAGCAGTTGCATGTAGTTGGCACAGCAAGCCTATTGTTGTCCCCAACCCATATGAAGCATACCTTTGCAAGTTTCCACCTGGCCAGCCACCAGACTTGCTTATAGTCATGAAAGAGTCAGTATCATTGCATTCCATATTGCTGCTTGTCAACAATAATCTACATGTTGAGAGCATCATTGACCCAGGGTGCCAAGTGATTGTGATGTCAGAAGAGGTTTGCCATTCACTTGGCCTTGCCCATAATGTTCCATTTTTATTCAAAGATATCACACTATATTTGCAGGTTCATGTCATCCAAAGTCCTGCATACAACATCTTACTTGGGCAACTGTTCAATGTATTAACATGAAGTGTTATTCACAACTTTGGTAATGAGGATCAGATGATCACAATCCTGTCAGGCTTCATTTATTGAGCATTATATCCTTTTATTCTTTTCATTTTCATTTATTATTTTCCTTTGATTATGATTAGATTATCTTATCTTATCTTTCATCTTATCTGATCTACATCTAATCATTTCTACTTACATTCCTTTGGTCTAGACTATGAGGTCATACCATGAGGTAGCTGCATGGTACCATAGCTTACTGTGCTTTACTTTACATAGTCCTGCCCTAGATTACTGTGCTGGTCTGTGCACCACTCTAGATAGTATTATAGGGCTTGCTAGTATAGCCAATAGACCCCAGCTAGTTATGGCTGGATTTCCTCTCTCTTTGGTGTGAACCTTAGTAAGAGTGCACCCAGTCCCACATCAGCAGTAATATGCAGACTCTGGTCTCATAAATCCATGATCCTAACACAGGGTCATCAGTGACTGTGCATACACTACTGTGTGGGTCCTGTTGATTCCAGTTTTGCCAAAAAGAAGTATCAGGTTTTTGCAATTTGAGGGTCTGACCAAGCATTGGGGAGATTGCAAAAATAATGATGCATGCAGTGGTGAGAGTGCAAGCTCACTTGAAGTCTCTGACATGTTTATTTGCAACAATCCCATTCCCATTTTTCATCTTTACACCACAAATCCCACTCCATCTACACTTCCAGCTTCTGTTTTTCTTGATTCTTCAGACTCCACTGTTGCTGTGTACAGGAAGAGAAAGTACAAGATGGTAGTGAAGAAAATGTGCCTGGTTATGGCTGATCTCCTGTTGCATTTTCGCATAATTCACAATATTTGTGGTGATCCTCTCACATCTATTCCTATACTTTTACCAAATCCTCCACTGTTTATTCCAGTCTGACACTATACTAATGAACACAGAGATATCATAGACAGAGCTCACAAAGGTGACTTCCTTTGGCCTGCTGAGCATGATCTCATGCATCACTTTATGTGCCTACAGCACTTGGGTTTTGTGTGGGACAACTCTGAGCAAGGACATTTCTGGGAAGACTTCTTCCCACCCATTGAAATCCCTGTTGTAGAACACAAGCCTTGGGTACTAGTGCAACATTCCCATTCTGCCAGTGTCAGACTCCTATTGCTGACCTTATTCTCTACCGTTATTATTTCTTTCTTTATTGTTTCTCTTTAGATCATCTGATAAGATAAGATCTGTGAGCGCAGGCTTGGGCAGGCTAAGAGAACCAGAATGATTAAGATTGTATTGACAGTTGGCAAAGTAACTGCAGCAGTAAGTATAGCATTGGACACAGCAGGTGCCAAGCGCGGTAAGAGAGCTGCAGGGGAAGATGATGAGGAGGAGGATAAGATGTAAGTGAATAAGTACTCACTCAGACTCATGGTAAGACGTCTGAGGAGATATACTGTGGGGTGTCCATCTTATATAGTAAAGTAGTGGTAGAGTTGGTGTGGAGATGTTATGTAGAGAACAACGACTACCTAAGTGAGAGGGATGTGCATCGTCCTGGAAATGTAAGTGGAGTGAGAGTTGCTCGGCTTTGTAAGAAGTCTGAGGAGTGATGGTTGCGATCATGATGCATATGTGTAGCGTAGGTGTGGTATGTAAGTGACCGGAGCATTGGTGTGAGTAATGTAGAGCAGTGTTGGGTGAACGTAGAGTTTCAATTCAACAAGATCTTCATCTTATCTTTTACATCTTATCTTGTTGGATATCTTACTTACTGTTGTTATGGTCTTCTTGGGGATAGTTCCCACAGCTGCTGTGCATCTGTAAGCTGTGATCCCACACTTGCTGCGCTCTAGTTACTGTTAGATCTGCCCTTATGTACTGTGCCTGGTCTGTGTGCATTCCATAGTACTATAAGTAGTTAGGTAGCTAGACGAATAGACTCCAGCTTGTTACAGCTGGTTCATCCCCTTCTTCTATGGCTGAGTCCTCTCATCCCTTGGCCTAGATCCAAGGCAGCTCCCAGTAAGCCTCTCCAAAGGAGAGCAGGGATATGTCAGGAGTCAGTGGTCTTGTGCTATGGATGTCCACCATAGGCTTGATGATCCTGACAGCCAGGTATCTATGACAAAGTCTGTCACCTTACCAAAAAGATCATGGCTGGTGTCTATGAGCCATCCAACTCATTGTACCAATCTTGCTGGTTTTGTGTTGTCAAAAAGGATGGTACCAGTCTTCAAATTGTGCACAGCCTTGAACTGCTCAATGTGGTGACAATCCAGCACTCTGGTGTACCCCTGTTTACAGACCTTCTCACAGAGCAATGTGCAGGTCACATTTGTGGCACAACATTGGATCTATATGTTGGCTATGATGAGCAATCACTTGCAGAATCATCATGAGATCTAACCACATTCCAGTCACCATTTGGTGCATTGCATCTCATCACCCTTCTGATGGGGTGGACAAACTCTGTCCCTATTTTCCATGAGGACATTACTCATATTCTAATATTCTACAGTCTGAAATCCCACATGTCACAGTACCATTTATTGACAATGTACTGGTGAAAGGTCCCAACACCAATTACCACAATGCTGATGGTAAATATGAAACAATCCCTCAGAATCCTGGCATCCAATGCTTCATTTGAGAGCACTTTCAAAATCTTAACTGTGTTGTCCAGTGAATGAAGTATGCTGGAGGCACATTTTCAGGGCACAAGACAGTGCTCTGCACTCTGGACTTCAACATTGTGGGACACTGTTGTACTCCAGAAGGTCATATTCCTGAAGAATTGCATGTCATGAAAATATCCAATTGGGGTCCTTGTCATGACCTCTCCGACATTTGTGCATTCCTCAGCACTGTCAGTGTCCTTCACATCTTTATTCACAATTTTGCACATCATGCTCACACTCTCACTATGCTCACTCATAAACTCCAACCCTTCATCTGGTGAACATTCAGTACATTGCTACTATCCTTACATTACAATTTTGTTCAGCATTCCTCCTACCACACACACTTATGTATTTATGACACATAATACCTCTTCACAATCCTGCCAGGGTTCTGTCCTCACTCTCACACCACACATACTCTGGACA
This sequence comes from Albatrellus ellisii, assembly GCA_003314395.1. Lineage (NCBI taxonomy): Eukaryota > Fungi > Basidiomycota > Agaricomycetes > Russulales > Albatrellaceae > Albatrellus > Albatrellus ellisii. The sequence continues at coordinate 42,549 of QLPN01001125.1, forward strand.
ACATGCATCCTACACATCTTTGGGCATCCTTGTACTTATACATTGCCTCTCTGCTTTAACCATCTTCTACAATACTATATAACATGTGTTGATGTTCTCTAGCTTACCAATAATCTCCTTCCTTTTTGGGTTCTCTTACTGTACACACACTTCCACATTCACACACAGATGTACACATGTACTCTTACTTGTCACTGATGGTCCATGCACTACAACAGATACTATAAGTAGACTGTAGTGCCTGTTCACACAGGCTATGGCAGGCAACTGTAATGAGGAGCAGTGTGTAGAGATACTCCCAGCATAGGAGAATCATGATGAGCATTACTGCAGAAGGTAGGGTGAGGTGTGGACAGTTAGAGGAGTGCCACAATGCAGAGGTAAGAGCTGCAGGGAGAGTGAGAAGGGAGATAAAGTGCAGCAAGTAGTGGTACTCACTCAGTGTCTTGTAAGACAATGACTGAGGAAAATATGTGGTAGTATGTGCATCTTATATTGTGGGTGAAGGTGAAGTTAAAGTGGAGATGTAACTCTAAAGTACAAGAGTGACCATGTATGTGAGGGACACATGTCATCCAGAGTATATGTGGTGTGGGGGTGTGAAGAAGGAAGTGGTGTGTCAAGATTGTGTAAATGGTATGTAAGTAGTGTAAGGGAGGAATGCCAAATGAAATTGTATGGGTAGGAGATGCAGTGGTCGACATACAAAGAGATATTCAACAGTGCCATAGTACAATAATAAGAACAATTCTCCATTCCTTCTGTGCTTATGGCCTGTGTTTCACAGGTTATGGGCCCTGCCCAGGCTATTTGCACATCTCTGCTACTCTTGCTCATACTCCTTTACACCATACTCAACTCCCACTCTTATCTCATACTCACTATCCTCCTGGCTCAACTCCCATCCTTCTCCCACACTGCCTCCATTCCTAAAATCAACATCATCTTGGAAGGCACCAACAATGACAAACAATGGGCCAACATTGTCAAATCCACCCTCATCATCATGGGAATCTGGCACACCATATGAAAATCATGCATCATTCCTATCACTGGTACTTGGGAAATTGAAGGACTACTCCCTACCACATATTCACTCAACAAAGATGAAGTCAACTCCTGGGAACATGACAACAATGTTGCCAAGGCTGATATCTCCATGCACTGTGGTCCACAACCAGCAGCAATGGTCACAAGTGACACCATGACTGCACAGCACATGTGGAATGGCCAAGATGTCTACAGGAAGCAAACTGTTATTGCTGCCTTTGTCAACTTCCAAGCCCTGTTCACCAGCAAGTACAACATCAAGACTCCCTTGACACCACAAATCAATGCTCTCATCATTGTGCAAGATCAGTTGATTGCCTCTGGGGTCAAAGTCAGTGAACAAAACATGTGTTTCCTACTTCTACATGCACTACCTCCCTCCTGGAACTCCTTCTCCTCCACCCTGCTTGCCTTGTCTGACCTCACACATCTCACAATCAGAGACATCCATGCACACATCCTTGATGAAGAAGCTTGCACCAAGCCTTGCTCAGTGCTAGCCACATTCACCTCCTCCAACACCAGCTCTGGTCACCACAACAGGTTGTCCTGTTTGCACCGCAAACATCATAACCACATGATTGACACATGTTGGGCTTTACACAGGATGCTGGAAGATGTCAAAGCTAGGTTAGAAAAGAAGAATAGGGAGAAGGACAAAGGGATAGGAGTTGAATTACCTACTACATCCTTGAACACTATGTCTTCATCATCTGCTGCTGAATTCAACACTTGCTACTATATTGGCCAAGGCCTTTGGATGCTTGATTCAGGATGTACTGATCATATCTCGCCACATAGGGAAGACTTTACCTCTTACTCCTGTGTTTCCCTCCAGACCATTACAGTTGGAGATGGATCACAAATCTCTTGTCTCAGGTGTGGGACCTGTGCACAACAGCATACACTGTCCAACAGGACGATGGTCAGTCTCTCCCTCTCTGGTGTACTGCACATACCAAGTGCCTCTGGGTGCTTTCTGTCCATCAGCCAGCTAGACAGTCTCAGTTTCCACATCTCCTACCACAATGGTTGCTGCAAAATTGTGAAGGATGGCCATGTCTTCAGTGAAGGCTTTCTCTGCAATGGCATGTACTGGGTTTCACTTTTGAGTCCCCCAAACCTCAACACCATAATGCTACCCTCAGTATGCCTCTGGCATGAATGCCTGGGCCACCTCTCTGATGGAGTGGTCATGTTACGAGGCACTTGCTTTGGCACCTTGTAACGGTTTCTTTTTTCTTTTCGTTTTTCTTCTTGTTTCTTACTTACAAGTAAAGTGTAGTATTATTACTACAAGTGTGAGCTTTACTTAGTAAGGACTTACATTTCTTTTCTCTTTTATAGTACTTAAGTATTTACATACTTAAGCGTGAGCATAGCTCCAGGTACTATATAAGACTTATATTTTTTCTCTATATCTTTCTTTATTTATTTACAACATTTACTTGCTAAGGACTATTACTATACAATTAGCAAGGACTCCCTTTTCTCGCTCTTATTTACTCTTATTTGTTTCATGTTTGTTTCGCACTTGTGGCTGAGCCACTTATATCACATGAACAGTTACTTACTGCGCTTTACTGCGCATTATTGTTTACTTACTGCGCATTACTGTGTAACTTTACTATAGTTAGATCACTAGCTTTGTATAAATAGTTGACAGACTGGCGGTCTTAAACCCCAGTCTTGTCAACTTCGCAATCTAGGGATTCTTCTCTTACAGCGCTTGATCAAGTTCACTATAAACTCACTCCTCTCTAAGAACTCAGCCTAAGAACTCTGAAAGTTACTAAGACGTCTTACGCTAAGTCAAACTGGACTCCCGTATCGTCATCGGTGGAATCATCCTCGTCACTATCTCGTTGATCCCAATCTTCATCATCATCAGGAATCTCTATTACATTCATCAAGCCCAAATCCAAACCCTGGTTACCAGGAGTAACATTATAGATATTCCCTAAGACCATCCAATAGGCTGCTCTTAGCAGTCCAAGTCAACTTGCAAAAATGTGTGTTCCACTCTTCCCTCTGTGTGTCTCACTATCAAGAAAGTGCATGTTCCTTGTAGGTTGCATCTATTATTGCATTGTGTTGCGTTGTGTCCCCCATTGTGTTGTGTTGAGATATTACTGCATTGAGTCTACTACTGTGTGGTCATTGTTATGATTATCATGTTGTGTCTGTGTCCTATTTCCCTTTTGTCACCTTGTCACATTGCATTATTGCATTAATTGCACTAAACTACTAACTATTACAATTTTGGTGTTGAGAGAATCTTATGACTTGTATCCCTCAGCAATTGTTGTGGTTGTGGTTGTATTTTCTGCCATCACAATACCACAGCACATATCATCAGAAACATAAAAGAAGGTATTAGATGAAAGCTGACCATGCATGCTACAGTCTTGATCAGATACCTACCTGTCACTAAACTCAACAACTATACTGATGATATATGCTCAGTTCAGGGATACCATCTGTTTCATTACTGCATGTGGCAGCTCCTTCATCCCATCATCAAAGCAGGGAAAGATGGCAAGGACATTACTTGTGGGGATGGCTTCATCTGCAAAGTCTTTCCCATTCTTGTGGCCTATGTGGCCAACTTCCCAGAGCAATGCCTCATTGCCCATTGCAAGGAGAGCCATTGTCCCAAGTGCTGTGTTTGCCCTGAAGAATGTGGGATGCAGCTAGATTTGTTACTCCATGATCAGGATCATACAAGATTATCCTGGAACAAAAACTAATCTGGGCACAATGTCAGCATATTCAAAGAACAAGGTCTTTGAGAAGCATACCAGCCTTTCTTCCTCATACTGATATCTTCTCTCGCTTCACTCCTGATATCCTGCATCAACTTCACAAGGGTGTCTTCAAAGATCATCTTGTCAATTGGTGTATCTCAGTGGCTGGTTTGGATGAGATCGACTTGTGCTTTCATAGTATGACTAGCTACCCTGGACTTCACCACTTCAAGAATGGTATCTCACATATTTCATAGTGGACAGGGTGGGAACATAAAGAAATGCAATGTGTTTTTGTTGGACTTTTGGCTGGAGCTGTTCAACTGGCAGTTCTACGAACAGCTGTTGCAGTTGTTGATTTCGTCTAATACACACAGTTTCAAGTACATACCTCAAAAACCTTAGTGGCAATGGAAGAGGTGTTGAATATGTTTCACAAGAACAAAGATATCTTCATAAGGATGGAGACTCATCAACACTTCAACATTCCCAAGCTCCATCAACTGTTACACTACATCAAAGTGATCAAATCCTGTGGTTCTGCAGGTGGTTACAACACAGAATCACCTGAACACCTGCATATTGACTATGCAAAGGAGGCATACAGGGCCAGCAGCAAGCAGGAATACATTCATCAGATGACCATCTGGTTGGGTCACAAGGAGGCAGTTGCACAATTTGCTGCTTACCTCAATTGGATTCTCAATCATTCCCTCAATGCAGACAATCCTCCAGATGGGAGTGGTAATGTGGAAGATGATGACAATGACATTGAAGAGAACAATGCCCTTACCACAAGCTCTGACCCTGCAGCCTCCCATGTCATTGCAAAGAAGCCAGGTTTCCTGCACTATGACCTTGCTACCATCACAACTGACTTCCATGCCATTGACTTTCTTCCTCTCCTCATGACTTTCATCTGCCAAGCATATCCTCCTCCAAAAACCCCAGTTCTCCCCAACAACATCAACTGCTTTGATCTCTACAAAATTCTCTCTATCCAATTTCCTAATTGGCTGCAGTCAACCATGTTGGACATCTGGATTGTATTTGTGCTACTCCCCTTGTCGAAGGTCATGCTGGGAGGCAAGACATGAATGCACATTTTAACACTATCCTGGTTCACACAGGGGATTTGCAGGGAACAGATAATGAGGCAACTCATAGCACTTTTCTCCAAGGTACATCAATGCACTCACACATGCTTTTCATCATCTCATTCATTTGATACAGGACTTTGGGTTGCTCAAGTCCATGCTTTCTTCACCCTCCCATGTCATCTTCAGGCACCATTGCTTCCCACATGGCTTGCTTACATTGAATGGTTCACCCCACTCTGCAACCCAGATCCTGACTCAAAACTTTACTCTATCTTTCACTCCACATGAAACCAGTGTCCTGTTGCAGGTGTCATTTCTGTTCAGGATATTGTCTGTATCTGTCATCTCACTCCCAAGTATGGCACATGCTATCCTCCTGGTACATGGACCTCAGGTTCTGTTCTTGAGGAGTGCAAAACTTTTACTCTTAATAAATACATTCGTTTAGGGACTTTTTGTCTGCACAGGAATGAGCCAATGCTGAGGATGAAAGGGAGAACAGTCTGCATTGCAGCATAGAAGTAGTGGGCAGTGGTGCAACTAAAGTTGCAGAGTGGAGATATGTGGTTAGACATCTTACAAGATGTCCAAGGGTAGTGTGAAGTGGGGGAGTCAGTATATGTAGTGTGTGCTGAACTAAGTTCAGGTGGAGTGTAAAGCATGGGCTTGTTGAACATGTTGTAAGGATGTGTTTGTAAGTGATGTAAGTGGGTTAGTTGTGTGTCAGAAAGATGTAACAAAGACATATAGTAGTGTAAGTATAGTGAAGCTGAACAAATACCATGGATATGTCCAACACTTTTCATCATTGTAATGCACATCTGTTTAAGTAAAGATATATTTAATTCCATCCATGACCTTGAGTAGCACATTACAAGTCAGATGTGATGACACAATGTCAAACAAGTTACATCCTGCACCTCAGAAGTTTGTCACAGCACTGCTACTTAGATAGGTATAATATAGTGACTTCATTTAGGCTCCAATGTCCCACCAAAGCATACAAAGCTGCATATTTGCCTACCTAGACCTACAGAGCCTATCAGACCTATGTAAATAAGGCTAAACTATGGCCCAAAACCATTTCCTGATGTAATGCTGTCACAGTTGCTCCTTCATCTTTTCTTGCATAGATGAGATGGGATCTGTATTGTTAGATGACTCAAACTTAATTGCAGTAGTAGTTGTGGTGATCTCAGTGAGAGAAGATAACATAGGCTCTGAGGCCATGGTCATGTCTGGGTCAGGTGAGTGAGGAGGAGCCTGTAGGCAGCTGAATTGAACATCAGGCAGGTGTACAGTGCAAGGTGGCACACCAAGTGCACATGCTGCTTTCTACATTGTGAATCTTGAGATCAGGGAGCTGAGGGATACCATGATCCTTTTTGAGTTTTGTCAAATATGCTGTAGATGAGGATGTGCTACAATGGCAAAGACTTACAGTACAGACTTGATTTCATTGGAACAACAACCCTCTTTGATTCTCATGGTATGTGAACATTTCAAACAGATTTGCAGAGAATGGTGAGGCTCACTGTTTTGACCCATGTTTCTACCACCATTACATGCAGCTCTGATTGAATGGATGCTGAAGGTTTGAAACAGGCAGCAGGTGTACAGTTAGCAGCTCAACAAAATGGAAGTTATAGCCAAGTCAAATGACTGCCTTCAATTCTAGATAGTCTACTTGGCACTGGAAATCATAATCAGCACAACCAATCATAAATGTCATGCATCTCACTTGTAACAAAGACTCACAATGAGTAACAATACACTTCTCCAAGATTCCTGTTGATACACTTCACAGTACACCTCAACCAGTGTCACAGGAGACAGAATTCAAGACATTAATATTGGTCTGGGAAAAGCAGCACACACTTATGTAATCAACTGGTGAGATTATGCATATATACATGTTCTACTAGAGGGACTCTCATTGTCTATAAATCTTGTAGAATTGATGCTAGAATGAGCAGTGTCAATGGTAGAGAGCATTGACCTCTCAACAATCATAACATAGTAAGCAAGACCAAGTGAGCCCTAACAAACATTCACCTATCCAGATTGCACACCTGAGCAACTCAAAGCTGCACTTGCACCCATCCTCTCTCAAGACCACACAGTCAGATCTCATTTGCAATATATTTTGCAGCTACCTGCTTGTGGCTGGCATAGCAAGACTCAAGAGACTTGGTTCAACTGTGGAAATATACTGGGTAGTACTGTACTAGTAAAGCTATCATGGACAGCTTCTCTCTATCCCATTGCAAAGAGTAGGATAGAGTCAGTCAGCCACAGCAAAACTATTGCTAGGTTTTTTTCTATTCTTGGTCATGTTAGGATGTCTTTTTAGTCCTTTCATTTTATATTCCTTTTATCTTTGACTTTCTTTTATGTTTCCCTTGATTAGATAAGATAAGATGATCATATCTTCTTTTGTGCTGATCTTATCTTATCTTACATCACTTACTGTCATTGCAGGTCTAGGCTATTCTAGATGGGCCAGTTCTCATGGGTGCTGTGCATCCCTTTATCTTGTACTGTGGTTGTATGCTGTCTGACCTGCCCTGTAGATGCTGTGCTGGTCTGTGCACACTCTAGCTTACTATAAGTAGTTCAGTAGTATAGTCAATAGACCCCAGCTTGATACAGCTGGAATCTCCTTTCTTTTGGTTTATCCTTAAGAGAGTGTGCCCAGTCTCCCTTCAGGGATATATGTAGACTCTGGTCTCATAGGTCACTCATTATGTCAGATGCCTAATGTGCATCACTCTGCACAAGGTTGTGGACCTCCCACCTCAATGACAATCACCAAAGGCCCATACCTATCAGCTCAGCAATGGGAAGCTTGAGCACATCTGCCCCAGTTGTCATACTCCTGAATCTTGACTACACAAATATCATCTAACTCTAGAAACCACACTCATTTACATGCCCAAACCATATATAATCCAGCACACCCTCAACTCTACTCAATGCAAGCTTAGTAATATCTCCTACTGGCCACCACACAAAGAGATTTATCACCAGCTATGGGCCTCAATGTAGATCAGTGGATGTGCCATCAATGTATCTTGACTTGGAGTCTACCCCCCATTTTTCTGTTCCATTTATTGCCCGTTGAGGTGAGGCTTGCCCCATAGCAATACAACAAGCCTGGTTGCCAGGTGCACCTCCTCCATGCATATCAAGCATGAAAAATGTAGACTAATTGTGACTATTGAGTCTACCCTACCAGGTGCACTAGTTTAGTTTATCTATCTCATTCAGGCACAATCCCTGATCTTCCACTAGCTATATGCCACATCCCAAAAGGGTCTCAAGGATGCTGTGATTACATTGTGCATGCTTGACATGAGCATCTCTGTTGCTCAGACCCACTCCTGTCCCCCACACTTAACAATCAAGAGCCAATTACAGACCATGAAGAACCATTGTAACAGCATGAATTGAACCACTGTATTGGTTTACCCATTCTCAATATGTGGATGGAGACAGTGATTACAGTTGCTGAAGAAAAAGTAGCTGGTATTCTGGATTGTCTTGAATCATTCCAGAGCCCTTTGCCCACATTGAGTCAAACAGCATATGGTGTGCAGGGCAGCATCCATGAGAGTGCTCAAATGCAGAATGGCTGTCTTCTGCCAAATTAATGTTCAACTCATGTTTCCTGACATAATCAGGAGCTATCTACAATTTTTGAGAAATGGATGCAACATGCAGTCCAACTCAATGTTCTGTGGTCATTGCATCACAAGCAGAAGAAACTTAGCTCTCCCACATTTTTCCCTTGCACTAACTCCACTCCTCATCAAGACCAAAATGCTATGGAAGTTGACAAAACTCATCCAACCAAGGAAACTTGACCAATACTGAAGAACCTCATGGATGAGAGAGAAAGGTTGTGCTGAGAAGGGAAATGCTTCACCTGTTGTCAAGGAGGACACATGTCATCCCAATGTCCAACAAAATACATCATTACATGAACCTGTACCATCCTGGAAGAGGGAATTCATTCAGCCTCACCTACACCTCCATCACCAATTCCAATTGTTCCAAGGCCTTCCACTTTGTGATGGGACAGAGTAGAAGAAGTCATTGATGAAGAAGCTGAAGAAGGAGTAACTTCACCACTGGCCTATGATGAAGAAGAGGTATGCTGTATATATGAAAGGATTCAGGCTATGCCTATGGAGGGGTGGCATGCATTGTCAGAAATGTTGGAGGATTTTTAAGTTCTGGGTATACTACACAGCTCAGAGCAAAATTACTATATCCTGAAAGTTTGATTAGATCCATGAAAACCACCTCTTCACTCTCCATCCCTATGGTTCTAACCAATATCTTGAAAGGTCACATAATCAAATGAAAAGCTCTCATCAACAGTGGGGCTACCAATAATTTCATTAACATATGACTAGTGGAGAAGACTTGCCTTCAAAAAATACTCCTTCCACAGGAGAGGATCATACAAAACACTGATAATATGGAAAATGTTGTGGGACAAGTAAAACACAAAGTCCAGCTACAAGTGAGCATTGGATCTCATGCAGAGATTGTTCACTTCTTCATTGTTGATTTAGGACATAACAATGTCATTTAAGGGCATCATTGATTACAGCAACACAACCCTGAAATTGGTTGGTGTCAATCTCAAATCAAATTCTCACACTGTTGACTTGCATCACATTGTGCCCAACAAAGAATAACCAGCAAAATGTGCAAGATTTCTATTTCAGCAGGTCTTCCCCTTGAAACTGATGATCAAGTCTTCATGGAGTTTTATGGAGACCAACTGCACAATGTTTCATCATCCTCTTACCCTCATCCTTCCATTCCTGTCCAATTTTGAAGGTTTTATTCTGTTTTCAATGAAGCAACTTCTCACACTTTACCTCCACTTCATGAGTGGGATCATGCAATTGGTCTGAAGCCTGATGCTATCAATAATTGCAAGATATACCCCTTGAATCCTGCAGAACAGGCCACCTTGGATATGTTTCTGGGAGATATGCAGAAAAGAGGGTATATATGACCCTCCAAATCTCCCTTCACTTCTTTATCAAAAAGAAGGATGGGAAATTATTGTTGGACTTTCTCATGCTCTATACTATACTCAGTACACACTTTCAGCCACCATTGTCAGGATTGTCAAGCCTATGGCAGACATCTGTAGTGCGAGACCACCGACTCCCGACATATCCCTGCTCTCCTTTGGAGAGGCTTACCAGGAGCTGCCTTGGATCTAGGCCAAGGGATGAGAAGACTCAGCCATAGAAGAAGGGATTGAACCAGCTGTAACAAGCTGGGGTCTATTCGTCTAGCTACCTATCTACTTATAGTACTAGAACATGCACATGGACCAGGTGCAGTACCTAAGGGCAGGTCTACAGTAACTAGAAGTGCAGCAAGTGTGTGAGTACTGCTGACAGATGCGCAGCATCTGTGGGAACAACCCCGAGAAGACCGAAATGACAGTAAGTAAGATATCTAACAAGATAAGATGTAAAAGATAAGATGAAGATCTTATCTTATCAGATGATCTAAAGAGAAACAATAAAGAAAAGAAATAATAACGGTAGGGAATAAAGTCAGTGGTAGGAGTCTGACAACCATCACATACTTGGTCTGTGCACTGTCCATACTTGCATTTATATCTGCACTCCTGTTCCAGAATATCATTGACTCTAGTTGCTCATTCTCATACATGTCTGCTATTCTGAACCTTGTCACCATGAGAGTTCATCAGATTATGGGCCCTGCCCAGTGAAAGAATCTAGGTAGGGCAGTGGATAACAATGACACCATCAAATAGAATGAGCAAGCAACAATCCTAAGACTGATGATTGCAGAGACTAGGGCCAATGCCCAAGTGAGTAAGAGCAAAGGGTCATAAGACCACATCTGAGTAGATGGAGAGAGAGCATACACAGACAGAAGAGTATGCAAAACAAAAGAGACTCAGCAGACTGCTAGAGTGCTGAGGTGGTATGACAAAAAGTTGCAGTAGATATAGTAAGGGCAGAATAAGATTAGAGGGGAGCCCAAAATGTGAGATACCAGCATAGTATGTGGCCAGTAATGAAGGAGATGAGATTAGATAAGATAAGAAAAGGAAAAGTAAGGCAGATTCAAGCTGTATTAGTGTGCTCAGTGTTATATGGTAGTGAAAAAATCAACACCCAGCCTGTGCAATCATCTCTTGCCTCCCACCACCTCACTCAAATCTTACTCAGCATTGTTTTACTCTGTCATATCCTCCTACACCAACTTCTCCACATGCTACCCTCTAACTCTCCACATAAACTCTTGCTCTTTCCTCCACATTTTCCTCCATTTCAGATAGCAACAAACTATGGATGATGGATTCAGGGTGCACAGACCACATCTCTCCTCACAAAACTGACTTTCACATATACTCCACAACACTCCATCATGTCACCCTTGGAGACAACTCTACCATCTCTTCTCTAGGGATCAGTACAATCACCCACACTGCCTTCCACTCCAATAACAAAATGACCTCTCTGTCATTATCACATGTCCTACATGTCCCAAAGGCCAACCACTGCTTCCTCTCCATTAGCAAACTAGACTCACTTGGCTTCACAATCACATATGAAAACCAGCAATGCATGATATCCAGGAAGGGTGTTGAGTACTGCACTGGTTTCTTGAGTAATGGAAATTACTGGCTTTGCCTTGACCCAGCAGTTGTATTAAATACCATCTCCTCTCTACCATCTCTTGAGATTTGGCATCAACACTTCAGACATCTCTCCTCAAGTAGTAAAGCAGATTGGGAACCCCCAAGTCCTTGATTTTGCATACCCTCCCTTGCCTACCACCTTACACCCATACACATGCTGTGCACTTGATAAGCAGATGTGTGCCCCCTTCTTCCTCTCAGGATCCCTGTCCACACATGTTCTTGACCTTGTTCACTCTGATCTTGCAGGTCCCATGTGTACACCCTCCATCCAAGGAAACATTTACTTCACCACCTTGCTTGACAATTTTTCCAGATACAGTGTTGTATTTCCCTTTAAAAGGAAGGACCAACTTATGTCAGGCCACTCCTTATTTTTCTCTAATTTTTCTTATATTTATATTGCTACAGATCTCCTTATTGCTCCTGATCTAGTGAAGTGATCCTCATGGTATTTTGTTCATCTTCATTGGCCAATGATGTGTATGTCATCCAATCTCCAATCAGCCCAATTACTAGGTACTTATGACTCATTTTCTCATGGATACTGCAGATGCTCACTCAGCTCACTCACATTTGCTGCAGAGTATCACCAATCACTCTCACAGTTGCTGTGGAGCCTCAGTCAGCACTTATACATCCCCTCTCCTATTAGTTGTTATTATTAGTCTTACTGCAAGCTCTTACTACTTCATATGCCTGCCCTACAGTATGTTATGATATATACCATACAACTCCTAGCATCATTGCTCAGTTCTGATCATCTGGGATATCTGTGCTAAGAGCGGCCTATTGGACGGTCTTAGGGAAGGTCTATAAAGTTACTCCTGGTAACCAAAGTTTGGATTTGAGTCTGATGCACATAATAGAGGTTCCTGATGATGATGAAGATCGGGATTAACGATATGGTTATGAGGATGATTCCACCAATAACGATATGAGGATCCAGAGTGACGAGTGTAAGATGTCTTAGCGATGTTTAGTGACTTAGAGTTCTTTAGACTTAGTTCTGAGAGAGTAAAGTGAGATTGTAATGAGCTTAGGTCAAGCGCAGTATAAGGAAAATCCCTAGATTGTGAAGTTGACAAGACTGGGGTTTAAGACTGCCAGTTTGTCAACTATTTATACAAAACTAGCAATCTATCTATAGTAAAGTTATGCAGTATTGCGCAGTAAGTAAATGAAAATGTGCAGTAAAGCACAGTAAGTACGCGTCCATGTGATATAAGTGGCTCAGCCACAAGCACGAAATGAACATGAGACAAATAAGAGTAAATAAGAGCAAAAAAGGGAAGTCCTTGCTAATTGTATAGTAATAGTCCTTAGCAAGTAAATGTTGTAAAAGAAAGATAAAAGGAAAAAGATAAGTCTAATATAGTACTTGGAGCTATGCTCACACTTAAGTATGTAAATACTTAAGTACTATAAAAGAGAAAGAAAATGATAAGTCCTTACTAAGTAAAGTGGAGCTAAGCTCACACTTGTAGTAATAATACTACACTTTACTAGTAAGTAGAAAAAAGAAAAAAAGAAACAAAGAAACCGTTACGAGGTGCCAAAGCAAGTGCCTCGTAACAATCTGCTAGTACAGTGTACAGTACCAGTTCTTTTTCCTCCTTACTATGTACTAATATATCTGGGAGGTCCATCAGAAATCTGCAGACAGATCAAGGAGGCAAATTCATTGTGGCATCCTTGCACACTATCTTAGCAGAAAAGGGAATCACTCACCAATTTACCATTCTCTACTCTCCACAGCAAAATGGACATGCTGAACATTGGAACTGCACTATCCTAGACTGCTAATGAGCATCATCTGCACATAGCAATGGAAAATGACCATCAGTGATAACAGGCAAATACAGCAACATTAATGTGCTGTACATGATAATCATCCACAGCCACATCAATTGCACTATTTCTTTGGTGACAGAACACCATTGTAACCCTAATCTCCCACTCACACTTCAATTCCATTCCAATAATCAATGTTATGCTGGCAGGGTCTGAAGACTATAGGAAGTGGGCAAACATGGTGAAGTCAACTCCTACTATCATGGGGATATGGTACACCATCTCCAAAACCAGATCTACCAAGTGCACTGGCTCACAGAAGGACCAGGTGGGGTTGCTGCATGCATGGACACAATCAGCTTATACACCTTGTCTTCCTCTGCTGTGGGAAGAGCTGAATCTGACCATCTGCTCCTATGGTGATGACTCTAGCATCTGGATGCTAGATTCCAACTGTATGAATCACATCACACCATATCACAACAACAACTTACAAGAATACCTGTTAGTTCCCCTTCATACTGTTACCATCAGCAATGGATCAGCCATTCCCTGTCTTGGCAAGGGAAACTGCACACAAAGCCATTCGCTATCAGGGGGAACAAGTGTTCCTGGATGACTACTCAGGCTATGGTGTTGTCTATCTGATCAAATGGAAAGATCAACTTGTTGAAATGTAGGGATGGATCCAAACAGAAAATAGACCTTAGTCATATAAAGATAGGCTTGAGAGCCCAGAGGACTATAGTTCAGAGGTCAAGCATCTGTAAGATGAGAGAAGAGGTGTACCAGATGGTAAAGGGTACACAGAGAAAGAGAGAGCTCAGCAACATGCAGAAGTGCTCTAGAGAGGAGAAGATGATGAGGTAAAGAAGATATAGTAAGAGCAAGATAGAGTTGAAGAGGAGCTCAAACCATAAAGAGAAAAAGAAATAAGATATGTAAGTATGTCCAGCATCATAAGATCGACACAACTCAGTGATGTTCTTCAACATTATCTTGCATGGGTCAGAACACAATGTGGGCAATATCCCAAGTATCTCTGTACACACCATGTTATGAGGCACTTGCCTAGGCACCTCATAACAGACTTGTTTTTCTTTTTTCTTTCTTTCTTTCTTTCTTTCTCTTATCATACTTACTATAAGTGTAGTATTAACTACAGCTTGAGCTTAGCTCATACTTGTTGATGCAGGATAGGACAGGTGATAGTGAAGACAAATAGGAGGAAGTGCATTGGGGATGGAGTATAGATGCAGACAGAGCAGAGCCAGAGAGAGAGCAGAGCCAGATGTCAGGCCACTCCTATTTTTCTCTTATTTTTCTTCATTTTTCTCTATATTTCTTATGGTCCTATCATCACAGATCTTACAATCACTCCTGATCTATCACAGTGATTCCCACAGTCATATGTTCTTCTTGTCCATCTTTATCAGCTGATGACATGTATGTCATCTGATCTCCAATCAGCCCATTCTATCTTTAGCTATGATTCATTTTCTCACTCTCACTGCAGATGCTCACCAATCCTTCTCACACCTGCTGCATAGCCTCAATCAGCACTTACACATCCCCTCTATTATTAGATATGACATCATTACTTACTTTCTCCTTCTCCAGCCCTATACTGTACAGCATGGTCTGTGTTACAAGGCACTTGCTTTGGCACCTCGTAATGGTTTCTTTTTCTTTTTTCTTTTTCTCTTACTTACTAGTAAAGTGTAGTATTATTACTACAAGTGTGAGCTTAGCTCCACTTTACTTAGTAAGGACTCTCTTTTCCTTTCTCTATTATAGTACTTAAGTATTTACATACTTAAGTGTGAGCTTAGCTCCAAGTACTATATTAGACTTATCTTTTTCTCTTTATCTTTCTTTATTTTATTATAACATTTACTTGCTAAGGACTATTACTATACAATTAGCAAGGACTCATTTATCTCATCTCTATTTACCTTTGTTTACACCTTGTTCATTATGCACTTGTGGCTGAACCACTTATATCACATGGACACATACTTACTGCGCTTTACTGCGCACTTTCGTTTACTTACTGCGCATTACTGCATAACTTTACTATAGTTAGATAGCTAGTCTTGTATAAATAGTTGACAAACTGGCGGTCTTAAACCCCAGTCTTGTCAACTTCACAATCTAGGGATTCTCCTATACTGCGCTTAATCTAAGCTCGCTACAATCTCGCTTCACTCTCTAAGAGAACTAAGGTCTAAGAACTCTAAGTCACTTAAAAACGTTGCTAAGACATCTTACACTCGTCACCCTGGATCCTCGTATCATTATTGGTGGAATTATCCTCATAACTATATCATTGATCCCACTCTTCATCGTCATCAGGAACCTCTATTACGTTCATCAAGCTCATATCCAAACCTTGGTTACCAGGAGTAACATTATAGACCTTCCCTAAGACCATCCAATAGGCCGCTCTTAGCAGTCTGTGCATTCTCCAGGATAGTATATATAGAGTAGTTCACTTAGCATTTTATCCCCAGTCCTGATCATCTGGGATATCCACTAGGTGCAGCAGCCTCTAGTCCCTTTCTTGTCTTACCTTACTGATTATATATCTGGGATATCCACTAGTCAAAGCACAATTGTCCTTTTTGTTTGTTTTAGCTTTTCTTCAGTTGTTCAGCTTCAACATAGCATCAGCCTCACACCAGAGAGTAGAAGAATACACCAGACATAAGGGTGTAAAACTAGAGAAGAGCCTAAGATGATGAGGGAAAAAGATATAGACAAAAGTTTAGAATTGTAGCAGAGCTACAGAGAGGATGACTAAGAGACTGCCTAAAGCAGAAGAGTAAGAGCATGGCCAGATAGAGATGATAGAGCAGAGCCACAGATAGACAACAGAGTGGAGCCATAAGATAAGATGTGTGATAAGATCAGATAAGATCAGAATGTGATAAGACATAGATGAAGTGGATAGAAAGATAAGGTGTAGACAGAAAGATGAGATGTAAATAAGATAATATGATAGAGGGAACTGCTCAGTGGTATAGATAGCAGACAAAATCCAATAATACTTATAGTAAGGACTCTATCATCTTACCCTTATAGTACTGTAGCATTACTGCAGCAGAGGTCACCTCTAAGTACTATAAGGCATCTCAGTTCTTTTATCTTTCTTTATTTATTTACATTCACTTGCTAAGGACTACTACTATACAATTGGCAAGGACTCATCCCATCTCATCTTTAGTTGTCTTTGTTTATCTCTCAATTCACTCATGCTTGTGGCTACTATTACTTAGTTCACTGCAGATGTGTCTTAGTCACATGATCTTGTTGATTGCTGCACAATCACTGTTGATCTGTGAACTTAAACTACTTGTACTATTGTCAGAACTCCAGTTTTGTATAAGTAGTTGAAAGCCTGGTGGTCTTAAACCCCAGTCTTGTCAACTTTGCAATCTAGGGATTCTCCTATACTATGCTTGACCTAAGCTTGCTTTCATCTCATCTAAATCGATGATCTTTAAGTCACTAAAGTGTCGCTAAGATATCCTAAGCTCATCATCCTGGACCCTTGTTTAGTCATTGGTGGCATCATCCTTATCATTATCTTGTTGATCCCTCTCTTCATCATCATCAGGAATGTTTACTACACTTATCAAGCACACAACAACTACCTTGTTACCAGGGGTATAGTTTTTATAAACTCTCCCTAAGACCATCCAATAGGCCACTCTTAGCACTTTGACAAGACTCTGAACTCCTCCTAACAACCAACATGCTTCTAGGAAGTGTGCACCAACACTATGGCTTCCACTTCATCTAATCTCCCTGGAGATTACCACTCTCAATTACTTCCCACCAACTCTATCTCATTAGAAGTAACTGATCACCAGTGGCCCAATTACCTCCAATATGACAGTGGCAATAAACTCATTTACATCAACAATCAACTCATTTACTTCACCCACACCAACCCTGAACCTCAAGTAGCCTTCTTCAATGGACAACCAATTACAAACAATTACTCACTTCTTTCAGCAAATATCCATTGGGAAATTGCATTAGACATCAAAGTCAGTCAACAACATAGACAACTACTCAGAAACCATATCCTGGTTACCCTTGAAGAATATGCAGAAGAAGACAAATATATGTTCTATGACAAACATAACCAGTGGATCTATGAGGAACAAATCCTTGACAACAATTGCAAAGCCAAAGTTATCATTTTCTGGGATTCCTCAGGCAAATCAAGCTATGGTCCAATCAAAGTATCTCCTCAATGAGTATCTTCATTACCCATGATCCCAGTGTACATGCAGGCTTGGGCAAGCAAAGACAAACAACACAAATGATATGATTAACAACAGGGTATCCCCAAAAGGGGAGAGGGCAGACAGCATGTCTGCAGCAGGAGTAAGTGGAGGTGTACACAGTAGGGCAACACAACATGATAGAAGTACATCAGACAGTGTACAAGACATCTGAGGAGATGGATGGTAGTGAGTCCATCTTATATAGAGTGCCCATGTAGAGTTTGGGGCAGAGAGTATGTAGAGTAATACAAGGGTGCCCAAATGTGTGAGGACATGCATTGTCTGGAGTGGATGTGGAGTGGGATTGCTCATAGAAGTGTGTGGGGCAGGTCCATGGAGATGCAGTAAGTATAGTACCAGTGAAGTCTAATGTGTACATATGATAGAGTAACAAGTATGTGTGTGAAGAGTGCAAGTAGTATGAAGCCAAACAAAAAGTAATGTATGCACAGATGTACTTCAACACCCAGAATATCAACAGAGCCTTATTCCAAGATCCCATTCAGAATCTCACACAGGTACTCTCTCAAGGCCCCAAAGACCCCACACCCAAATCAACACTTGTGAGAACCTTCCCCAAGTGGAAACCTTCTTTACTCCTCAAGTGCCAACTCAAGGAGATGAAACCATTGCCTCATCCACCCCTTTCTTTCAATCATGAATCACCCCAGGAATTATGACTTCAGACTCAGCTGATCCAATGTCAACAACAAATCAACTGGACCCAGGATGAATTCAACTGGTTATATCAAGAATGGCAAACACATCATCTGCTTCCTCCCAGGAACCCAGGCTTAGTAAGCCATCTGAGTTTTCTGGAACTGAATCCACTGCCAAAGACTTTATCCAAAAAGTTAAACTCCATTTCTTTATGAAGAACTTTAAAGACAATATGGATAAAATTGCCTTTGCATTATCCTTTTGCAAAGAAGGAATGGTTTCCAGAACATGGGCTAGACAAATCATTGATAAGCTCACCACATCTGCTTCAATGCTTTCCTGGAAGGAATTCAAGGGACAATTTGGAGCCAAGTTCTGTCCAAATAATGAAGGTGAGTTATCATGCAACAACCTGGATAGGTTAGTCCAGGGAAGAGGTACAGCTTCAGAATATGCCCTATATTCAATTCAATTGCCAACACCACAGGTTATAACATGACCAATATCAAGAAATTCAAGAATGGTCTTGGGAAAGACATCAAGGATACCATCATGACAACCAGGGACAAACTACCAGCAACCTTGAGGGACTGGCAAGGCATTGCCATCAAGCTAGACCAAAACCAGTCTAACAACAACTTCCAGAACAGTCTCAAATCCAGACAATTCCTTTACCCTGATGATTTACTCAAAGGAGATAATGAATCTCACTTATGGAAATTAAACCCATCCACTATACACACAATTGAAGACTTTTCTCCTATGGAAACATTCCAAAGAGAGGTATTCACATGTGCAGGGTGTTAGAATGTGCAATTGCCAAAATAGTGACTTGGCTTGGGTTCAAACCAAGGACCTCCCTTGCTCTGGGTGGGTGCTCTAACCACTGAGCTACCAGGCCTTGTCTAAGTGAAGTGATAATAGCACAATGTGGAGCTGTACTGACTACCAAGGGTTGTAACTCTGCTACAACAAATGTTTGTAGCTCTGTTACAAAGGTGTAGTACAAGTACACAGTCAGGCATTTGACCTTATCTCCAACACAGGGTTTATGGGAAATGGAAGAATATCAGATGAATAACATGACAAGAGGAAATGAGAAGGAGCTTGTTTCAGATGTGGTATCAAAGGACATTTCAGCAGAGAATGCAAGGTCAAATGTGACCAAACTTATGGAACACCCAAGCCCACTTATGCTATAAGGGGAACTCAAGAATGTAACAATGAAGAACATCCCATGGTCACTATCTCCTGTGCCTTCATGTGCTTATCAGATAGAGATAAAGCCAAGATGCCAGACCTATTCAAGATCACCAAGAATTTTTAAAGTCTCCTAAGTCAGTGATGGACAAAGGAGTAACTGATTCAATTATGGACATTTTGAGCAGGAACTTGAACATGGACAATGAACTATATATATCTTTTTCAAAATATAGTGGTTCCCCATTGATTCAAATTCCTGTTGAGATCTCCATAAGAAATCAGAAAGTTGCCACTCAAGCCCTCATCAATAGTAGGGCAACTGGGATCTTAATTCACCAAGATAGATTTCATATGTCTACACCAATTACCCACCCAGAAACTTGACTGACAAATACCAGTAAAAAACATGAACAGAACAAAGAACATAGGCAGAGATATCACACATATGTGTCATATCACCCTTCAAATCAAGAAAACATCCATGAAACCATATATAAAAACAAATAAATTCTATATAACCAATCTAGGGAAAGAAGGCATCATCCTAGGAACAATGACAACATAACCCAAAAATTGATTGGGCCAATGACACTGTCTCCTTCTCACAATGTCCATCTGAATGCAAGACCTCCCTGACAACCATCACTCCACCATTTTCCAAGGAAGATGATTACCCATTCCAAATAGAAGATCAATGGATGATAGATGGACTAAATCTATTTTGCACTACCCTATCCACACAAATCACCAATGCAATGGAATTGGAATGGATCTAGTCCCCATTCAGTACCACAATCTGGGAAAAGTCTTCAATGAAGAAGCATCTACTTGATTACCAAAACAACACTCATGGGATCATGCAATAGATCTGAAGCCTGGAATAGACTGTTATGCTGGAAAAGTGTACCCCATCAATGACAAACAACAAGAAGCACTTCATACATTCATATCTGAAAATAGCAAAAAGGGATACATTCAACCATCAAACTCTCCTTGGGCAGCCCCTTTCTTCTTTGTTGGCAAGAAGGATGGAAAATTACATCCTCATCAGGATTATCAAAGATTAAACAAAAGAACTATTGCCAACAAATATCCACTACCACTTATGCCCAAACTTATCAACAAACTTAAAGGTGCAACTATTTTTACCAAACTAGATCTCTGATGGGGATACAATAATGTATGCATCCAACAAGGGGATGGACACAAAGCTGCATTCATAGTTGACAGAAAGTTATGGGAACCAATAGTAATGTTCTTTGGTCTTCAGAATTCCCCTGCCACTTTCCAATCCATGATGGGCACCCTCTTTGATGACCTTATCACCATGGGACATGTCATCATCTATATGGACAACATCCTCATTTTCTCAAACAATCTATCTGAACATCAGAAACTGGTTCACCAAGTACTGCAATGCCTTATCAATGAAGACCTATTCCTTAAACCAGAAAAATACTTCTTTGAGAAAGAATCTATCAAATATCTCAGAATGATCATATTGCACAATCAGGTTCACATGGACCCTGCCAAACTATTGGCAATAACTGATTGGCCTATTCCCAAGAAGGTTAAAGATATCCAATCATTTTTAGGTTTTGGAAGTTTCTATTGACATTTTATCAAATATTTTGCTAAAATGACCAAAATCTCATGGAACTAACACATAAAGACCAGCCTTTGGAATGGAATGACACATGGTAATCCACATTCAAACAACTGAAATATATGTTTACCACCACCCCAGTTCTTCTCATCCCAGACTTCAATGCTCCATTCAAACTTGAGACTGATGCATCAGATTTTGATCATGGTGCTATATTATCCCAACAAGGACTGGACTCCCACTGGCACCCTGTTGCCTTCTTATTGAAACAAATGACTCCCCCTGAATATAACTATGTCATTTACAATAAAGAACTCTCCATGCTCTCGAAACATGGCATCACTACCTCAAAGGAAGCCCACACCCTATTGAAATTTGGTCTGACCATAAGAATCTCAAATACTTTTCCACAGTTAAGCAACTTAACCATCATCAAGCCTGATGGAGCTTGTTCCTATCATACTTCAACTTTTCCATTTTACACTGCCCAGGTACCCTCAATGAAGCCAATCATCTGACCAGGAGGCCAGACCATGAGGAGGGGATAATTCCAACATTACAGTGTTAAATCCAGAAGTATTCCACATAAACACCACAGGAAGACGCCTGACACCCACCTGATCAAAAACTATCAGACAATAATTCATTGAACAACTCACATCAGATGCATTTTTACAAGAAACATTCCAGAAAATCAAGAACCTTGGACCCCAAAAATTAACCCAAGGGATCCAAGAATGGAACTACAAAGACAAATATGAACTACTTCTCTTCTGTGGAAAGATCTACATCCCTGATAACAAAGAACTTTGAAAAGAAGTAGTATGTACCCATCATGATTTGGCACCTGCCAGATACCCCAGATGATGGAAGACATATGAACTCATCCAACAAGATTATTGGTGGCCAGGAATGTCCTTATTCATCAAAGCATATGTAGAAGGACACACAATGTATCAATCAACCAAGAATATCACACATCTGACCAAAGCTCCACTAATACCCATGGAAACACCAAACAAACCTTGGCAACATGTCACCACTGATTTCATTGTTGAAATCCCTCTGTGCACATACTACTTCTCATTTGGCTTTACTACCTGCATGTATTACTTACATATATACACTATGTACAAACACCACACACTCTCCTTCTCCTCAGACTACTTACTACATATCCAAGCACTCACACTCCACACATACTCCAGGACGATGCACATCCCTCCCTACATGGTAGTTGTTGTATTCTACATCACATTCTCCACCCCAACTCTACCTGTACATGCTATATAAGATGGGCACCTACTATACCACTCCCTCAGACATCTTATCACTGGTCTGAGTGAGTACTCCCTCTCCCATCTCATTCCACTCTTCCTCACATAACCCTGCAGCTCTCTATCTCCATTGTGTGTGGCACCTACTGTGTCCACATATACTCTTACTGCTGCAGTCATGTGACTGCCACCATCCCTATTCATGCTAGGGGTTTCATATATATTCTCAATCATATACATTCTAGTTGCTGTTGTCTTCCATAGCCTGCATGCACATTCATACCAGACCTTCCAGAAGGAAATAGATATGACTCAATTAATGTCATAGTTGACAAATTCTTGAAGGCTATTATCATCACCCCATGCAAAAAGACCATTACTACCTTGTAAACAGCACAACTATTCTTAGATCATGCTTGGAAATGCTTTTGCCTTCCAGAAAAAATCATTTCTGACTGAAGACCTCAATTCACATCTAAAGTTACCCAAGAAATCTGGGAATCACATCAGCAATGTCCACCACCTATCACCCACAATTGGATGGAGAAACAGAATGTGTCAACCAAGAAATAGGACAATACCTCTTATCCCTCAGAGATCAATCCCCAGCCAATTGGCTTGAATTACTTCCATTCACAGGATTCTCTCATAATAATCATGTCCACTCCACAATGCAAAAATCACCATTTGAATTCCTCATAAGATATAAACCTCAATTCAATATCAAACCAAACCAATCACCATGCATGCCCCAGAAGCAGAGAACCAACTCCAATACATTCATAAGATATGAGAAGTAATGGCAAGCCAGAAACTTGCTGACTGCATAACCAAAGATTCACACAATAAATATGGAACCACTTTTATCATGTATAAGGAAGGTGATCAAGTATGGCTAGATGGAAAAAACCTCAAACACTGATACCCAAAAATGAAACTAGCCCCAAAATGGTTTGGACCCTTCAATATCAAAGAAGTCCTCAGACCTGTCACTTATCAGTTCAAACTACTGCCAAAATGGAAGATCCATCCCATATTTCACATCACACTTCTCACACCATTCAAGGAAACACCCAAACATGGCCCCAACTATACAAAACCACCCCCAGAGATAGTCAAAGGTAAAACAGAGTTTGAAGTGGAAACAATCATCAGCTCACAAGTTCAGAACAATGGACAGCTCCAATATCACATCAAATGGAAGGGATATCCTGAATCAGATAACACATGGGAACCACAGGAAAACCTGAAACACACACGACAAATGGTAGATGATTTCCACAAGTGAGGACCAAGTGCACCTAGACCACTGTGCAGCCTGGGGATAGACCTATTCACATTCAGGAATCACATGACCACACCCCTCACCCATATTTAAACAAGTCATCTCACTCCCAAATCATCATCACCAACATGTCTTTCCTTCCCCCATCCTCAGTTGTCTCCTCCCCCCTCTCCTCATTCTCACTCCTCCAATCCCCCTCCTGCCACTGCTCCTCCCCCCTCCCATACACCAAGGAGGATGCTGCCACCATCACCACCACCACCCCACCCCCTGGCCTGTCCCCTGGGGGGTTACCCCTTTTGCTCACTGCCCTGCCACCCCCTACCCTGAGGCCACACCAGCCTCCTCACCCTACAAGCCAGAGCTATCTCCACTTCTGCCCACCCTCCCAAGTCCACTCCCATTCAGCCCAGTGCATGGCCCATCCTCTCTTGAGGACCACATCACCAGTGCCCCCACCTCCCTCCTGGGCCTCATCACCACCCCCACATCCCCAGCAGCCACATGGGGAAACCCCTTGGTGGGCTGGTGGCCCACCTCCCATCACCACATCAAGGCCTGGTCCAGCAGGGCCACCACCAGGCCCAATGTCCCAACCACCACCACCACCACTGCACCCCCTACACCTGTCCCCACCCCATTGAGCACCTCAACACCACCTTCCTAGCATGGGACCAGGAAAGGGTCTTCTTCCACAGGAAGAACCTCCTCACCCAGGAGGACCTCACCCAGGTCCACAAAGAGGCCCACTACTGGGCCAACCACCTGTTAAATAATTGCACATATTCACACACATTTGCACATTTGCACATTCACACATATTCACATTTTCACACATCCATCTACATTTCATTCAGCTTCTCTCCCCACACTCCTTTCCATACTCTCACATCCCACTTGCTACTCCACATGATGCACATTGCTCCTGTTATGGAGCTCCTTATACTTCACTATACACTCTCCACCCTAACTCTCCTGAGTGGATACTATATAAGATGAACACCCTACCATACCACTCCTCAGATGTCCTATACTTTGTCTGAGTGAGTAGTTTCATCCCTCACCTTATATCACTATCTCACTTCCTGCAGTGCATCTTATCATGTTGTGTCACCCTACTGCATACACCTCCACTCTTACTCTGCTGCAGCCACATCACATTGCCTCTATTCACATTTGCTCCACTACCCACTGCAGTGTCACCCTATTGCACTCTCACTTGCTACAATGTTGCTGTATTGCACTCACTTCCTCTCTCACTCACTGCAGATGTCTGCACTCTCATCCCCTTTGGGGATTACTGTTATCTTGGTCATCATATACAAACTCCTTGCTGTTGTCTGCCCCAATCTGCACATACACTGCCTCACTGCCCACCCTGCCTCCACCCCTGAGAGGCTGTGGTTCATTGATGTGGGGATGCCCAATGGGTTCACTCCCACCTGGGATGTCCTCCCATGGCCCATCCTGTATGGCCACTGCCTCTAGGCAAAGGAGGGAGGGGGGCAATGGGTCAGGGGACCCACCCAAGTGCCACAGGCAATGCATTGCATGAAGAGGGGGTGATATTATGGGCACTTGCTTAGGCACCTTGTAATGGACTTGTTTTTCTTCTTCTTCCTTTTCTTTCGTATCTTACTTACTATAAGCATAGTATTTCACTGCAGCTGGAGATTACCTCAAACTTATAGTAAGGACTCATCTTTCCTTTATAGTACTTTAGTATTTACATACTAGAGTGTGAGCTTAGCTCCAAGTACTATAAAGTGTCTTATTTCTGTTATCTTTCTTTCTTTATTTACATCTTACTTGCTAAGGACTATTTCTATACAATTAGTAAGGACTCATCCCATCTCATCTTTACTTGTCTTTGTTTATCCCTCATTTCACTTACACTTGTGGCTACTTTACTTTAGCTTACTATGGATGCATCTCAGGTCATATGACTCTGTTGATTGCTGTGCAATCATTGCTGATCAGTGAACCTTATTACTTGTACTATCTTTAGGACACTCAATTTTGTATAAGTATGGACAAGCCTGGTGGTCTTAAACCCCAGTCTTGTCAACTTTGCAATCTAGGGATTCTCCTATACTGCACTTGACCTAAACTCATCATCCTGGATCCTTGTTTAGTCATTGGTGGCATCATCCTTATCATTATCTCATTGATCCCTCTCCTCCTCATCATCAGGAATGTTTACTATGCTTATCAAGCACACAACAACTACCATGTTACCAGGGGGTATAGTTATCACAAACTCTCCATAAGACCATCCAATAGGCCACTCTTAGCAGACCATCAGTTCACTGGTAGCTCACTCTCTCCTCTTAGTCAATTCTTATCTCCTCTCACTTGCCCTCACAGTGATGAGCCCCAACTCTATGGGAGCTCATCAGTTATAGTGGTCCATGTTCCCCTGCATTTACAATAACTAGAGTCCCACAGCCATCTGTAATGCTAAGAACTCTTCACATTCTCCTCTCACACATGGCCTGTGCTCATCACATTCCCCATCTTCATCATGACATTTATTGCAGCTACAACACTGCAGAGAAGTATCATAATTTTTTTTGCCCTTAATGCACTCAATTATGATACAGTACAAACAATTGCCACACATCTTACCCTCAACCATCCCCTTCAATTTTCCTTTTGTGATATATGCAATGACCAATGCCTTTCACCTATTCCAGTTCCCCTAGTTATCACTTCCATATTTCACAATATCCCTGATAATTACTTTTTTGATATGCTACAACTTATGCACACTTCTCCTGACCCCACCATCCCTATACCCAATATCAACCTGGGAGGTGATCCTGTTCAGTACATTGCATAACATGATTATTCCATGGCAAAAAGAACCACACTCAATGACAGCCATATCAAATGAGTTCACTACCCTCATCATGACTCATCCATCTACAATTCATCTAGATCACACTGCTCTCCACCTCAGAGATGTTGGCATCAATGCAGACCTCAATTGCTACCATGCTTCAACTGATTACATAGCAGCTCTTGAAGAATTCCAACATCATCTCAATCTTCTCTGTAACCAACAATGTTGGGAACTCAGAGAGATTTCAAACAGGTTGATCAATGCTGAAGCTGAAACCTACTTACAACCATATCTGGCAGAAGGGTATATTATCCATATTCCATCTCCTCCACCATTACCCATCCATACTCCATTACCCTCCACCAACCCTATCACAGAACAATTGAGAGAAGGAGTAAAGGAAAGACAACACAAATGACATAATAACCCCATCCCATTAATTTGCTGGAATTGTCATCAAAAGGGTCATTGCCACATGGACACCCTTGTCCACCTCTTCCTACTACCTGCACCATCTATGACACCCATCATTGATGCCACCCTCATGACAGACCACATACATCCCATTGCCTCTACTGTCCTGAGTGTCACTGCTCTGAAAATCATCTTTTCACATGTAGCATGAGTAGAGAGCAAGAAAAGGTTGCAGATGCCAAGGTTGAGCTAGGAGATTACTGCTATAAGGGGAATGATGCAGATGCATATGATTGACATATTTTAGGGGCTAAAATGGCTAGAGAGGGGCTGATGTCAGGACTCATTCTCTGTTCTTCTTACTGACTTTTCCCAAAGCATCTGTTATAGGATTGATACCCTATGACAATAGCCTTATGCCATCTTGCATGTTTCCTTCTTGTCTCTTTCTTCTGAATAACTTGAAGACTGTATGCTATTGAAGGAGGTTGCCTTGAAAAGAGCACAGCTGACTCTTGAAGGAGGTTGCTTGGAAAGAGCACAGCCAACTGTAGAAAGAAGAGAAATAATATTCTCAGTCTCTTTGTAGAAGGCTGAGGGAAAAGAAAACATGCAAAGGAAATATTCTGTAAGTAATGGGTCCATCCATATCATCCCTGAGTCCTGCAAGAGGTCTGTGTGGTGCAGCCACACAGCTGCATGTTTGTGTATTCACACTCACACACATTTGCTGTCGCATGTCACTGGAAACCCCAACATGCCCACTCAGCTAGTGCACCAGTGAATGCCCATGCCAGAGCAGAACTGCTCATACTTCTGCCATACCAACCCATTTGTCAGCACATCTGTGACCTGCTCACCCATTGGAATATACTCCAATTCCAGTTCCCCACCAGTGTACTTCTCACATAAGAAATGATACCATACATTGATGTGTTTGGTACACATGTGAAGGGCCAGATTTTTTGCAATGGCTATGGTGGACTGATTGTTGATTCAGAGCATCATAGGAGAGTCACAGAGTTCACCAAGCTCGGAAAGGAGGGTGCAAAGCCAGACAGCTTCTTTTGCAGTGTGCATGCCTGTGATGTATTCAGCTTCTGTGCTAGAGAGTGCTGTTGAGGCTTGTTTCTTGGAGCTCCAGCTAGTTGCACCACCAGAGGGAATGAAGACATATCCAGAGATGGATTGTCTGTCATTGATGTTGGCTGCCCAATCAGCATCAATGAAGCCTGTTAACTTGCCAGAGGAGTTGCTGTTGAAGAGGAGCATATGGTGTGCCATGGTGCATAGACACCAGAGGGCACAATTTAAAGTGTAAAAATGTGCATTGCCTGGTGTTGCAGTATGTTGGCTGAGTATGCTGATGGTGTATGCTAAGTCAGGTTGTGTCCCTAACATTGCATACATGAGTGTGCCCACTGCACTCTGGTACCCATGAACATCTGCTGTTGCCTCTGGGGTGTTGAGCTTTGTGAGTTGCTTGTTTTGGAGCAATGGGGTGACCATGGGGCACACATCATGGTGACCATATCTACAAAGAACATCATTGATATATTTTTCCTGGGAGAGAATGATGGTCTTGTGTTGGCAATCCCATGTGACCTGCATGCCAAGAATCCAGCCAATTTCACCAAGGTTGGTCATGTCAAAGGAATGTTTAAGCACTGCCTTTGTGTTTTCTATTTCTTTGATACTGTGATGTGAGTACAATATTGTCAATGTAAATCATGACAATGCATATGAGCTTGCTGGATGTGTCATGTTTAGAAAGATGGAGTGGTTGGCATTGGAGCACTGATATGTGTGGTGGTGGGGTGATGGATCTACAATCACAACCACAACAATTGCTGAGGGGTGTGAATCATAAGATCCTCTAGACACCAAAAGAGTGATTGAGTAGTTTAGTATGGATAAGGCAATGACACGATGTGATTGGGTGACAATGAAGAAATGAGACAGAAATACAATACTGTAAGCTCTGCAATGGAAATGATAGATAACACAATGCAATGCAATGGAGACTAGACGTAATGCAATATAGAACACAATCCAATGGGGAATGCAATGCAATAATAGATGCAACCTATGAGGAACATGCACTTTCTTGATAGTGAGACACATGGAAGGAAGATCAGAACACACTTTTTTGCAAATTGACTTGGACAGGGAAGGGAAGTCAAATCATGGGCAGGGGGAATCTATTTGTTTGGACAGACAGTGCACCATTTAAATACAAGTCTAGCCCCAAGGCTGGAGCACAACAAAACAAAACAGGAAATTTACAACATAAGGTCAATCATAGGGACATTTGCAATGAGGTGGAGTCTAGATGCAATGTGAGCACAGGCTTGGGCAGGCTAAGAGAACCAGAATGATTAAGATTGTATTGACAGTTGGTGAAGTAACTGCAGCAATAAGTATAGCATTGGACACAGCAGGTGCCAAGCATGGTAAGAGAGCTGCAGGGGAAGATGATGAGGAGGAGGATAAGATGTAAGTGAATAAGTACTCACTCAGACTCATGGTAAGACGTCTGAGGAGATATACTGTGGGGTGTCCATCTTACATAGTAAAGTAGTGGTAGAGTTGGTGCGGAGATGTTATGTAGAGAACAACGACTACCTAAGTGAGAGGGACACGTGTCATCCCGGAAATGTAAGTGGAGTGAGAGTTGCTCAGCTTTGTAAGAAGTCCAAGGAGTGATGGTTGCGATCATGATGCATACATGTAGCGTAGGTGTGGTATGTAAGTGACCAGAGCATTGGTGTGAGTAATGTAGAGCAGTGTTGGGCAAACGTAGAGTTTCAATTCAACATGCAAATGATTAAAGTATCATACCATATGGATGGGTGAAATAGGAAAAGCACTGATCACACCAGATGCTGACTTTGTGACTCATGACTCCATGGACCACATCTCAGCCTATACATCTTATCAATCCTGCTCCTCATTGGCTGAACCCAGTCCTATAGTCCAATGCCTAAACAAATGCATGATTGATGTGACTGTGGGTGATTGTTGCATGTGGTGCATTAATGTTGCTGTGTTCACCTGATGTCACTGATGGTCATTTTCCAGTGTTACATGTGCATGATGCTCATCAGCACATATAACCTAGTGCTTCAAATTCCTTCTTGATGTGCTTGTACCAGACTCGTCCACCTTGGCATGTGCTGCAAATGGATTTTCCAAGGTGCCAGACCTTACCCACTGAGGGTTTGAATCTGGTAGGTGGCTCAAGATAGATTTCTTCTTTGAGCACACCATTGAGGTAGGCTGCCTTTATGTCCATCTGGTGAACTTCAAAGTCATGTTTGGCAGCAATGGCAAGGATTGTGTGAAGCAATGAGAATTTCATGACAGGTGCAAATGTTTCATCAAAATCTACACCTTTGACTTGGGTGAAGCATTTCACAACTAGGCACACTTTGTACTTCTGGATTTTGCTGGTTGGTCCCCTTTTGATGCAGAATACCCACATGCTGCTGACAATTTTGTGATCATGCAGTTGGTCAACTTCTGTGTAGACTTCCATGTGTTGGAAGGTCTGCAGTTCCTCTTTGCATGCTGTGAGCCATTCTGCTGCATCAGGGTGCAACATTGCTTCTTCATAAGTGAGTGGATCACTTTCAGATGCAATTGTCATAGCTTGTGTGCATTCACTGCTATTGAGTGGCGGCACATCTTCTGCAGGTGGCTGTGGGTCAGTGGTCATGTTTGTGCCCTTTTGCTTTCAAGCATATATGATGAGATACTGTAGTGTTTGTTGTTGTTGTGAATAGGTGCATGTTTGCTGCATGAGGGTCAACTTGTCACCATGGGCATAGGTGTAGGAGCCATGGGTGCTGTAGGTCACATTGTGTCAGGCATGGATGCAGTTGAAGTCAGGGTTGCAGTTGGGGGAGGAGCTTCAATGGGAGAAACTGGTGGGTCACTCGTATGAGTATTGCATTCATGGGACTCTGAGTTGTCTACATCAGGATCAAAGATGATCCACTTGTAGCATTTTGTGGGGCCCCCTTCATCAAAGATCACATCACACAACTTGATGATGTGCCCACTTGGGTGGTGGACCAGGCAGTAGGTGCATCAATTGCATGCATAGCCAATGAAGGTGCAAAGCAGTGACTTCACATCAAGTTTGTGTCAGTACTTGTCTGGAATGTGGACACAGGCTTGCAACCAAAGATGTGAATGAGGGTGACATTGGGCTTGCTACCACTCCAGGATTCTTCTGGTGTGAGATTGTCTTCAAGCATGCATGTTGGCACTATGTTGTGCAAGTAAGTGGCATATTTGATAGCATTGTACCAGTAAGAATGAGGGAGGTTGGCATCAGTGAGCAGTGTGCATGTGGTCTCCACAAGTGTGCAATTCATGCATTTGGTGACACCATTATGTTGTGGCATGTCAGAAGTCATCATTTCATGTTTAATGCCATGCACCCACAGGAACTTCTGTGTGCATTCACCCATATATTTACCTCCACCATCTGAACAGAGTGCCTCCATCTTTGCACTGGTCTCAACTTCAGCACATGCAACAAAGCCTGTGAGACATCCATGTAGATCACTTTTGTGTTTGAGGCCACAGATGAAGACCTTATGTGACTTGCCATCAATAAATGTCACAAAGTAGTTGTACCCTTCATGGGAGCACATTTGCATGGGTCTGCACAGATTTGAAAAGATGCAGCTGAGCATTGTGTCAGTGTGCATCTGTGTTGATTTTGTGACATTGTGTCCATGTGCTTGCCCTTGATGCAAGGCTCACATTGCCAGTGATGGCCATGCCCTTGACCATACCATTGCAGACCATGCACAGGACAGAGTCTACACCAATGTGACCTAGGCAGCAATGCCAGGTCTGTATGTCAGCAGTAGCCATGCTCATGTGTGTGATGAAGGCAGAGGGATCATCAGAGATGTTGATGCCTTCAGACAGGAATGATGTGACTTGTACAATGTGTGCAGTGTTGGTGTCAGGCTTCATTTATTTGGAGCATTTACTCTTTTATTTTACTTTTACTTTCTTTTCATTTTCCTTTTGATTAGATAAAATTAGATCATCTTTCCTTTCAGTCTATCTGATCTGATCTTATCTTTATCTACTTACTGTTGCTTCATGCTTCTGACTCTAGGTGTGCCCATGCTGTGCATGATGTCATACTCACTGCAGGTATTGTCTTCATAGACCTGCCCTATAGTTACTGCACTGGTCTGTGCACTTATAGCTGTAGTATATAGTCTTTGGTAGATAGCTGAATATACTCCAGCTTGTTATGGCTGGCTTATCCTATTCTTTGGAGTGATCCTTAGTCTAGTGCATGCTGGTCTCCCATCAGGGATATGTAGGACTGCCATCTTACAGTTGGGAGCATGCATGCACATGTTGAGGATGTAGAGATTATCCTCGAGGTGGCTGACACATGTTAGCACATTATCCTTGTTGAGGATCTTGCACATATCCCCATTGAATTGGATGTGTGCACCACATTTTGTGATTGCAGAGACCAATAGGAGATTTCTGTGGAGCTCAGGGACATAGAGTATGTCCTGCAGGATAGTCTGGTTCCATTTCTTGTTGGCACACATCTTCATGTGGATGTTGCCGACACCCTCAGCTAGAATGTAGCTGTTATCACCTAGCCAGACTTTGCATGATGTAGCAAATGGATGGTAGAGATAGAACCAGTCACAATTGGAGCTCATGTGGCAACTGGCACCTGAGTCAATGAGCCAGCAAGCTATGAGGTCATCACATTGCACAAGTTTTTCAGCAACTTTGAAGAGATTGAATGACATGTTGTCATTATCATCTTTGTCACATGTTTAAGCATGTAGTGCCATGCTGTTGGTGGCAATGTGTGCCATTGCAGCACCCTTTTCAGCCTTGAGCTTGTGACAGTCTT
This sequence comes from Albatrellus ellisii, assembly GCA_003314395.1. NCBI lineage: Eukaryota > Fungi > Basidiomycota > Agaricomycetes > Russulales > Albatrellaceae > Albatrellus > Albatrellus ellisii. The sequence continues at coordinate 75,451 of QLPN01001125.1, forward strand.
CAACTTTGTGACCATGGATTTTGCAGTGCATACAAAACCCTTTTGCCTTGTGCTTTGCCTGTTGCTCCTCATCCAATATTGCAGGTCCTTTGCCTTTGCCTTTGCCTTTGCCTTTGCTGTTGGTTTTTCACTACCTTATGATGCTGATCACACTGTTTACTTATTAAGTATACTTATTTCTATCTCATCTTATTGGTATTTCTTTTCTCTTTATGGTTTGAGCTCCTCTTAAACTCTATCTAACTCTTACTATATCTTCTTCACTTTGTCTTTGTCTTACCTAAGCACTTCTGCATGTGTTGAGCTCTCTCTCTGTCTTCTGTGTACCCTCTACCCTCTGGTACAAATCTTCTCTATCTTACAGCTATGTCTCTAGCTCTCTAGGCCTCTGGACTGTTGTCCTTGTGGCTCATTTATCTTCACCTGGGCTAACAACCCTATCTCTACACCTTAACCCTCAATCTGCTGTTTGCCACCTTTCCCATATTTCAACATTTGCCTTTGCCTTTGAAGTGAGCCATGAATGTGCCTGTGGAATCTGTGGCATGAGTTCAGCATTGCTCCCTGAGTGCAACTTGCAAGTGAACATTCTCAATGTTGAGATTGGTTGCCTTCATGGCAGTGAGGATCATTTTGAGCATGTCATAGGATGGAGGTAGTGAGATGATGATGGTGACAGCAATGAGTTTTTCATTGAGTTGCTGCCCAAGTGAGGAGAGTGTGTGTGTGGTGTGTACCATTGCATTTATTTGCAGTTCAAGGGGGGCATCATCAGATAGAGTGCTGCAGAATAGCTCACTAATCAAGTAAGCAATTTTCTGCTCCCCTTTCCCTTCATATCACATCATTAGCTTCTCCCAAGCATCTTTTGATGTTGTATAGCACAGTGTTGAGAGGCTCATCACTGAGTGTCAATGTGATTTGCATGCGCATGTTGTGGTTGCAGTTGACCCAGTCATCATAGTCAGATGATGTGTTGGCCAGAGCCTTATCAGAGCCACTGATGATAGGCCAGAGTCTGCACACTTGGAGAACCATTTTGACATGAAATTTCCAGAAGGTGAAATTTTCACCATTTTCTGCAAGAAAAGGTATGTCATAAAGCTTGCTCAAGGCTTTTGCATTTGAGCTTGTTGCAGCACCTGTGAACACAGGAGTGGGCAGGCATAGACAACAAAGAAGATGGCTAGCATTGATTGGATAGTGGATGGGAGGAGGTTGACAGAAACAGAGAAGAGCACAGCCAGAAGTAAGGTAACACCAGACATGAGGGCACAGAGTAGATAGAAAGATGCTTTCCTGGGTGTGGAAAGACTTAGAGCAGAGCCAGAGATGATGAGGGAAAGATATAGATGAAGGTATAAGGTTGTAGCAGAGCTACAGAAAGGATGACTAAGAGACTGCCTAAAGCAGTAGAAGTAAGAGCATGGCCAGAGGTAAAGTGATAAAAGAGCAGAGCCAGATTGAGACATAAGAGTAGAGCCAGATGAGAGATAAGAGAGATGTGATGTGATAAGATATAGATGAGATACACACAGGATAGATTAGATTAAGATAAGATGTATAGAAAGAGATATAGTGTGAGGCTGATGCAATGTCAAAGCTGAACAACTGAAGAAAGCTAAAACAAACAAAAGGACAATCAAGCTTCAACTAGCAGATATATAATCAGTAAGAGTAAAACAACAAGGAGATTAGAAGCTACTGCACCTAGCAGATATCCCAGATGATCAGAACTGGGGATAAAACACTAAGTGGACTATTCTATATATACTACCCTGAAGAGTGCACAGACCATGCTGTACAGTATAGGGCTGGAGAATGAGAAAGTAAGTGATGATGTCATATCTAATAATAGAAGGGACATGTAAGTGCTGACTGAGGCTCCACAGTAACTGTGGGAGTGATTGGTGATACTCTGCAGCAAGTGTGAGAAGAATTGGTGAGCATGTGCAGTAAGTGTGAGAAGAGGAAGTATAACTAATAATAGAATGGGCCAATCAGAGATCAGACAACATACATGTCATTGGCCAATAAAGATGAACAGATAGAATGTATGACTGTGAGAATCACTTTGACAGATCAGGAGCAATTGTAAGATCTGTAATGATATAGACATAAGAGAAATAGGAGAAAATGAGGAAAAATAGGAAAGAAATAATAGCATCCTGACATATAGTAGAGAGAGAGGGAACTGCTCAGTGGCATGAAAACCAGACAAAATCCAATAGTGCCTGCCATCACAGTGGCATGTCCAGTCACTGGTGTGGGAGTCTTGCTTGCTGAGGCTGCTGCTGACATGGTGTGTAAAGTGTGGGGATGTGAGTTTGTCTCAAAGGTGGTGCTTGCTCAGTTTTGATAGACCTCAGGTCTCATAATCTATTGAAGGAGGTTACTTGGAAAGAGCACACCAACTGTAGAAAGAAGAGTATTGTATTCTCAGTCTCTTTGTAGAAGACTAAGTGTAGCCATTATAGTACCATACTTGTAGAAAGAAGAGAATTGTATTCTACAGGAAGAAATAGTGAGAAAACATAAAACACAAATGGTGTAGAGAGTAAGTACTGACCTCAGTCTCTTCATAGAAGACTGAGGGAAAAGAAAAGATGCAAAGGAAATCTTCTGTAAGTAACAGATCTGTCCATATCATCCCTGAGTCCCATGAGAGGTCTGTGTGGCACAGCCATGCAGTCACACATTCACACATTTGCAGTTGTGTGCAGTCATGTATGTTCACTGTCACATGTCACTGTAAACTCCAACACATAGAACTTGCTCAAAGCTTTTGCATTTGAGCTCATTATGGCAGCATGTCCAGTTGCTGGTGCAGGAGTCTTGTTTGTCAAGGCTGCTGCTTGTTGATGTTCTATGCTGACTATGCATCTCTTTCCTTTTTCATCCATAAATACTATACATACACATACACACAGATATGGATACAAACACACACATCCTCACCTTTATCATAGTTGGTCTGTGCACTATACAAACTACTATAAGTAGACAGTAGCATGAACATAATAGTATAAGGAACAAGTTGTATCCTCCTCTTGCACATGGCCTGTTCTCATCAGGTTATGGGCCCTGCCCAGGCTATATGTGTGACTTTCTTCTCATCACTCCTGCTCAGGATTTCAATCCTCTCTTATTCTTCTCACACCCTAAAATAGACATCACTCTCTGGACTCATGTGGGCTTGGTTGAGAGTGAGAGGGTCATGGGTAACAGTGTGGGAAAGGAGAGTTCAAATTGAGGGTCCACTCTGAGGTGTGGCAAAAATGTCATCAGTGTCATCAGACCTCCCCTCACTGAGGATGTCCACAAAGGACCATGGCCCATAGGAACTGTCCACAAAATGCACCAGTTGACAGCTGATGTGTCCAGAGTGTCACAACCCCAGAGGTGCAGGTATGTCTGGTCGCTCAGAGATGGGGCCCAGTTGACAAGCAGGTGACCACTGTCACTGAGAGGCAGGAGGGCTGTCAGTAGGGCTGTCATCTAACCACATGGTGCACCTAGTACAAGGCCTAGCAGGAGGTGTGTGGATGACAGGAGTAGCTGCATGAGGGGGCATTATGGGGAGAGCCAGGGCAGGGACAGGAGGGGTGACTGCAGGCACAACAGGCAGCATGTTGACAACCTCAGGCTGCACCTGCGCCTGAGGCACAATCTGATCCACTAGAGGTGTCACATCAATGGTTATGTCATCCAAGGCAATGCCACTGGCACCCTCACTGTCATTGTCACTGTCATCATCAGTAGAGCAACCATCATCAGAGGAAGAAGCCAGAGGGCAGGCATGATAGGAAGATGGGAAGGCATCTGACATGGTGGGTGACCAAGATGCAGTGATGGCAGGGAAGACAGATTCATCAAACACAACATTGTGACTAATGATGGTGCAACATGCAGTAGTGTCCCAAAAAACCCACCCTTTCATCCCAGATTCATACCCAACAAAGGTGAGTGGCTGGGCTCATACACTCAGTTTAGAGCACTGATGGTCAGGGACTTTTACCCAGGCCTTACAGCCAAAGACACAGAGGTGAGAGACATCAGGCAGAGAAGCTGAGAGAGACCAGCAGGACATGGGAGTAGCCCAGCCAAGATGGCATGCCAGAGACAGATTGTAGGTGTGTACTGCCATCTGTACAGTGAATTCCCAAAAACCAGGAGAAAGGCCAGCATCATGGAGCAGCAACAGCATGCAATTGAGGATGGAACGGTTCCAATGCTCTGTGTGACCATTTTGCTGGGGAGAATAGGGAACCATCTGTTGGTGAGCAGTACCACATTCCAGGAGTTGGGCAGCAACCTTGGCATTAACATATTTGCCTCCCCTATCAGATTGCAATGTTCATGGCCAACAACCAAACAGTGTATGAACCCAAGCTAGATAGTGTTCAAGGACATCTGAAAACTGGTCTTTGCAGCATATTGGATAAACCATCCCATATCCAGGGTAGTCATCCAAGAACATGGTGAAGTAGGTGTTACCAGAGTGGAGTGAAGCAGTGCCAACAGGTCTGATGAGGTCACTGTGGACCAAGTCAACCACTTCATTGGCACAAGTACATGATAGTTGAAAAGGGATTTGAGGGAGTTTGCCTTGGACACAGCCTTCACAAGGTGATTGGGAAATGTCAGTTAGTGGAATAGTAAACCCCCCAAGTTGTGTTGGTTTTATCTGCTGCACAACATGTTCCAACAGGTGACCAAGCCTTTTATGCCAGAGACACAAAGTTGGTGAAATGATGGCATGGATCCCCAAGTGTGGATGGAAGGAAATCCAGTACATGCCATCCCATAAGGTGCCAACACTAAAGACTTCATTGTTATGACATATGGTGCAGGTTCCATTTTTGTAGATGATGCAAAATCCTAGGCAATCTAGCTTGCTGACTGACAAGAAATGTCCAGAGGCACTGGGTTCATGAAGGATGTCAGATAGAGATACTGAGAGTATTTGTCCATCCAGAAGAGTATGTGAGCATACACAAGATCCTGTTCTGAGGCAACAGATAGTGGATCCATTTCTGACTGTTACATTTTGCAATGTCACAGCAGAATATTCTGCAAGGTCGCTTTTGTGTGGTGTGATGTGGTCAGTGCAGCCAGAATCCAGCATCCAGTCACTGGCTCCCCCAACATAGTAGCACACATCAAATACTGAAGATGACAATGAAGACATGACATGTACACTAGCCATTCTGGTTCCTCCTCCTGATTCCTTCTCTTTCTGCTTTTCAAGAAGCAGTTTTACATCATCTGGCATACCATGTAAGCTCCAGCAAGTATCAACAGTATGGTTCTTCCTCTTGCAATGGCTGCAAAACATCCCATTGCAGCATGCTGTTGTCTGGGTAGTTTGTTGGAAAGTGGAGAGGGCAGATTGTGGATTGCTCCTTGCTTCTTCATCAAGAATGTGGCCTCTGATGACTCCCAAATTCAGCTGATTAATGTTGGAGGATGCAAGGATGGAAGATGAAAAGGATCCCCAGGAGGATGGGAGCACATTTAGCAGGATAAAGCACATTTGCTGTTCCATTATTTTGACACTGGAGTTGGCAAGACATTCTTGAGTGACAAGGAGAGTGTCAACTTGTGCCATAAGAGGTGAGCGGATGTCATACTTGCATGTCATGAGTGATTAAGACTGAACGAACACAGCTACTGTGGTTTGCTTCCCATATATCCCTTTCAGTAAGTCCCAAGCTTGATGTGCTTTGATTGTTTCAGTGGTGATGATAGTAGCGGGTTGAGTGTTACAATGCATGGAAATCACCACCTTTGCAATCTCATGGACCTCTGGGACTCTGCCTGCAAAGAAGAACCACAATCTTTACACAACCTCCACACATGGGATCTTGTCAACCCACCCTCTGGTTGCAATCTTGTAGGGAATAAATGGGTATTCAAACAAAAGGCCGATGGATGCTACAAAGCTTGTCTAGTAGCAAAGGGATATACTCAAGTACATGGTATCAACTACACTGAAACATTCTCTCCAGTAGCCCACTTTGAGTCCCTTTGTTCCCTCTTGGCCATGGCTGCTATTGAAGACTGGGAAGTTCACTCCATGGACATCAAAACAGCATTCCTCAATGGTGATCTAGACAAAGAAATATATATGGAGCAACCACAAGGCTATGCTACTCCAGGAACAGAAGGGAAGGTTTGCCATCCATCAAAAGTGATCTATGGTCTGAAGCAAGCATCAAGGCAATGGCACCAAAAGATGAATGGTGCACTTCCAAATCATTCCTTCACCTGCACTCCCTCTGATTCAGGGATCTACAACTCCTTTTCCTCAACAAAACTGCTAATCATTGTGCTCTATGTTGACAACATCACCATTCTAGGAGGATCACTAAGAGAGGTTGAAGAATGCAAGGTGATGCTGCAATCACTCTTCAAGATGACAGACTTGGGCAAGATTAAGTCTTATCTTGGTCTACACATCACTCATGCTCGCACTAAACACATCATCACCATTGACCAAACAGCATACATAGAAGGCATGCTAGAACAATTTCAACTCTCTGACTGCAATCCAACCACCACTCCATTACCTCCAGGCATTGCACTTGTCAAAGCAGAATCATCTTATATCACATTGTCCTCCCTAAAGTCTGACTACCAACAACTTATAGGGTCTCTTCTATATGCCACCATCATGTCAAGGCCCAACATTTCATTCTCTGTCATGAAGCTCTCCCAATTACTTACAAATCCATCCCCCATACATCTCTCCTCTGCTATGCACATCCTACAATATTTATGAGACACTGCTGGCCTCTGTCTATGATATACTGGTGATGTTGAAGATCATATCATTGGATATTCTGATTCAGATTGGGTGGCAGATAGAGATGATCACAAGTCAATTGATGCTCACATATTTCTCCTTGGAGGTGGGGCTATAGCCTTGTCATCAAGAAAACAACACACAGTATCACTTTCCTCCACAGAAGTGGAATACATGTCATTATCATAAGCAGCAGCACAAGGAATGTGGCTTCATTCCCTTTTCAAGGAGATAGGCTTTCCCCTCTCATCATCCCTTCTACTTTATGGAGACAACAAGGGATCCATCAACATTGTGACAAACCCCATCATCTTGCGAGGGACAAAATACATTGACATCCATCATCATTACATACATGAATGCATCTCATCCAAGTGTATTTCTGTTCATCGTCTTCCATCTTCTCTTGTGACTGCAGACATTCTGACCAAACCCCTTCCACTTCTTCCTTTCTCTCCTCATCACCTATGTCTTGGCTTATCCTAAAGTATGTTTGCACATGTAAGCATAGCATGGGGGGCTGTTGATGTTCTATGCTGACTATGCATCTCTTTCCTTTTTCGTCCATAAATACTATACATACACATACACACAAATATGGATACAAACACACACATCCTCACCTTTATCATAGTTGGTCTGTGGACTATACAAACTACTATAAGTAGACAGTAGCATGAACATAATAGTATAAGGAACAAGTTGTATCCTCCTCTCACACATGGCCTGTTCTCATCACTGCTGACATGGTGTGTGAAGTGCAGGTGTGTGAGTTTGTCTCAAAGGTGGTGCTTGCTCAGTTTCAATAGACCTCAGGTCTCATAATCTGTTGGAGGTTGTTTGGAAAGAGCATGGCCAACTGTAGAAAGAAATAATATTCTCAGTCTCTTCATAGAAGACTGAGGGAAAAGAAAACATGCAAAGGAAATTTTCTGTAAGTAATGGGTCCATCCATATTGTCCCCAAGTCCCATGAGAGGTCTGTATGGCACAGCCTCACAGTCACACATTTGTGCATTCACACTCACATGCAGTTGCACACGTTCACTGTCACACATCACTGTAAACTGCAACACCAACTGTAGAAAGAAGTTTTGCAATAACAAGGGTTATATATGATAAAGCATGAGGAACAGCATGGTGGTTACCTAAGCCCCAGGTCACTCCACTCAAGGAGGACAGAATGGCAATGGTGGGTAGAGCACAGGCAAGAGCCCAAGGAGAAGTAAAAGCAGTAGCATTAAACCAAAGTACATGTAATAAAGAGTGAGGAGTGGGTCCATGCTACTAGAGGGGGTAAGAAACTGACTATAGAATGATGTCCCAGTAAGAACCCTAAGTACTACAGGCTGCTGTGCACAGACTGTGCTGAGGTAATAAGTGTGGGGTGTGGGTGTCAGAGTGAAGAGCACATCACATGTCAACAATATAGACAGGTGTTCTTCTGCACAAGAAACACCAAAAAGTGTCCTAAGATCAAGGACAAAAGCACTCAGTCTTGAAAACAACACAAGGACTGAGGGGGAAAAAGGCAAGGTATCATAAACAGGCTAGATAAACTGCCTGTGGCTTGGAACTGTATAGTAGTGGAGTGACCGAAAAAGTAGGTAGATATCATATGTTTTTCTGTGGGGAGGAGACAAAAGTTTGCATGCATGTTGGCTTCTGCCGAGTTGCCTAAAAAGGAAATAGTAAGTAGTACATGTGTCGGTTTGCAATTTCAACAATAAGTGAATATATTCTACAGGAAGAAATAGTGAGACATCATAAATGCAAATGACATAGGAGTAAGTACTGACCTCAGTCTCTTTGTAGAAGACTGAGAAAGAAAACTATGTGAAGAAAATTTTTTATAAGTGATGGGTCCATCCATATCATCCCTGAGTCCTGCAAGAGGTCTGTGTGGCACAGTCACCCAGTCACATGTTCACTGTCACTGTCACGTGTTCACTGTCACACAGTCGCATAGTTACTGTCACATGTCACTGTAAACTCCAACATTATGACAAGAGGGTCATTCTTGACCACTTCAATTATCTTACATATCTTGTATGGTTCAGCACTTGTCTTGAATCATATTCTGCTTTATCCTGTTGCATTCACTTTGGAGTCTCTCTCTTGTCTATAGGTGCCCGGCCACACATAGCGTGCTAAATCCTAACAGGGTGTCACATTGTCAAGTCCTTCTTCTGCAGCAGTGATGCAGTGTTTCTGTTTTCTTTACAGCCACCGATTACTGAACTGTGGACATTCCGAAAGAGGACTTAGATTATGTCAGATGTTGCTAACTTCAAGTTCCGCTACGCAATTGTGTCAGCATACCTGCACCTCGTCGACTCTCCCCCACATATTGATCCAGTGAGTGTAAGATGACACACACGGATGTATAGTAGCCAAGTTGCAATGTTCCGCGTGCGAGCTTATGTGATCTCACAGCACGGGTGCAGTGCAGATGCAGGGTCTAGGCATATAAAAATTAGCTACTTTGCTTTGTACGCCTTCGCGTGATTACCCTACCTTTTACCACCCCTCCCCCATAGGACAAATGTGCTATTTTTCGAGTGTTCGACCGTTCGTTTTAACAAGTGGGACCTCATCTCTCGTATATGTGCACACAGACAGTTTTGGGTGGAGCCTCACATTTGCTCTGCTTTTTTCGGAGCAGCCCATAGCTCAGCAATCGCTTGTAATGGTGCCTACCGATGATCTCTATTCCGTGCGGAACCCAAATGGGAATGGAGATCACAAATCTAGCATGCTATCATTTGCATATTATCATAGGGTCATCCAGAAGACTCAGTGGTGTATACATAGTCATCGCTGTGTTGAAACCCGTTGACTCACGCTTCGGCGACTGTTCATGTATCTCACAAGAGCATCTGACTATTTCGGTCGGTTATGCAGAGCCTGCCAGACAGTCTATATTTTATTTGGGGTAGTTATGAGTATTGATAATTTGCCGTTGTAAAAGCATTCTCAAGCGGAGCACAACGCAGCCCATATTGACGTTCAATGATGTGAGGCTATTATGAGAATTCGGAGAACTTGATAGAGAGCCACTGCAAGCTCCCGGCTGCGTTTCATCGGTTGTCAAAAAAGATCCATCTGTTGTTCAGTCACAAGTCCAGAACACATGCACAAAGCATAGAATTTAAGAAGCAAATCAGGAACTCGTTGACCAGGAGGTATGTGGCCTGCGGAATGGTCACATCTTGGATGACCTTGCCATGTCCTGCGGTGAGTGCATCATTCTATCAATTAAAGGTTAATGTTGATTACGGTGCAACCAATGGCAATGATGCCGTTCTTGAAAACATGCATTGTATGAGAAGCGGAAAACCATGAGAAGACTAGCGGGTTTCTTACGAAGCTGTTGTTCTCGCAGCAGACGGGCTGCTCGCTGCAGCTTCCGCCAGAGCCGATGCCGACGACGTTGAGCGGGCTGCAGGTCAGACCGACAAGGACAGTCAGGTCCTCGAGGACGATGCCCAAGAGACCGAGAATCGAGCTCGCAGCGCTGGAAGAAGCCTACAGACAGTCTAATCATGCCACTGCTACCTCAGCGGACGTTGCACGCTTACCTCTTGTACGCTGTTGCAGCACTGCTGACTGCTAGTGTTGCATTGGCTTGCGGGCACGGTGGTCGTGGTCGGCGGAGCCGTCTATGACAAAGGCTAGCTAAGGCAGGGTACAAACCAGTGCGCGGGAAATCAACACACCACAGTGACCGTGGTAGTAGTAGGCGGGGTGGTCGTAGTGGCCCAAGGAGCAGGCTTTGCGGAAGCAAAGACAGCCAAAGTAGCCAAGGTGAAGAGGAAGATTGCAGCAACGCGAGAGAACATTGTAAGGAAGGCTTGCAAGATGAGTGTACGAATGAATGGAATGTCCAAGAGCTGTGTGCTGAGGAGTTCCGCTGAAGTCAGACTCTTTTATATCATCCCGACAACAAGAAAATTATTTTAAAGTCCTGTATCAAAATACGCAGAATGGATAATTGAGCACACAGGCGAAATCAGTCATGAGCCTGGTGCCCATGTGTAAACAGCATCGTGCCTGGATAGCGAGAATACCATCTGACCATGAGGAGCCATTGAGCCCTGCGAGCCTTTCGTAACACCTGAGGTGGGCAAGAAATATGAGCCAGACATGCGACACAACGATACGTGATGAAGCCAATTGGACGAGGAACGTTACATGATGTGAACTAGAAAATTGCCGGAACATGCCTTGCCTTGAAAAATGAAGGAAACGCACGTTCATGCATCACTCAGGGCTCACCTGATACATTAAACGGGCTCCCATCGGTGCGGGACTCAACCAGGAGGATGAGGTCACGATAGCGCAGGTGTCCAGTTGCCTCACCCGGACAACAACGATGCTGTCCGCGGATGGGCCTCAGGCCCGCTGTAGGCAAGACATGATAAGTACATGGTATCTGTCATGCGGCTAGGCAGAAAGAGCGACACTCTGTCATTGAGGGCCATGTTGTGTATGCTGGGTGTTATCCTAGAGATTGAATCGCTCGAAGCCGCAAGACGAAATGAAGTGCCTCCTTTGTTTTCCGATCGTCGTAAGCTTCACACTGGTATAGGACCGATGAGCAAGGCGCAATTAATCACTGAATGTCTTCCTCAGACTCGAACGCCCATGTTAAGCTGAAGCACTGAGTCGACGGTGTGGGCGGATGTCCGTGTTAGTCCGTGACTTGTGATTGGCCCAGAAGACGTAGTTCCCTTACGGATACTTATGTTAGGCATGACTGTCGCAGTAATGGCTGCAGTGATGCGAGCGGCAGAACTTGAAGACATAATCTGAACAATGGTGAGAAAACCGACAGTGGGACTCATTGGCAACTTGTCCAAACATTTCAGGCATCGGACATGGCATGACAGGCCTGAACAGACATTCCTGACGCTCGCTCGCTAGTTGTCGCCGCATGCACACTTGTGCCATAGCGTTGAAGAACACCACGCTTACCTATGCTACCATGGAGCTGCAGCTTGAGTATGGTAGGCTCACAATCACCGGGCTGGGACTATGTGTGCTATGGGACAGCACTATTACATGATTCCGAGTCGGAGCACATCTAGACTCGAAGATGACGGTCATACAAGATTACAGCACTTTCCCCGTTTGTCAGGTATAAGAACGAGATCCACCTCAAAAGGCTATGTGCTTTGAACAGCGCTTACAAATGACAGTCGTTTGTTGAGGTCAGCAACGCCGAGACCTGTCAACATCGGCTTCTGCCGACTAATAGCGTCCTTTCGTTACGGTGACAAGTTGCCTTACGATATTTCCGTTTGGGGAATCATGTATCCCTTGTGTCAGTTGGGGCATTATACATTACTTGCCGACGGCGTGAAGCCGACGCGTCAAGGTGGAGTTTGAATCTATCTCTTCTGAAGATTTGTTCATCTCAACACTCATATCACACTGGATGAATGGACAGTTATTCTGTATATAAGAGTAGTATTTGAAAAATTTCTGGGTTTTTGCGTGCCCCACCACAATGCAGAAGGGCGTTCTGCACATCCCTCTGAGTTCTCGTAGCACATTGCTGCTTCCTGAAAACAAATTAGTGTCATGGTTCAGTAGTATCATAAATGATAATAATGTTTTAGAAATAAAGGTTTGGGATTTGTAGTGGTAGTGAAATATCATTTTGAAACACTGGTGGGTTTTGTATTACCTGATCCCTCCTGTCTCTCGCTCACGGACCCTGACACTTTTACCAGAGATGATCACCCCCGCGGTCGTTTATGCATCATACCCCCATGCGGCACAAGCTGTGATGCCTTTTTTCAGCTTTACCAGCCTTTACCACGCACTGGGGCAGTACACCTTGCATACTTCAACTAGACGTTGAACGTTGAACACTCGAACATGACTCTGAGTTGCTTCGAATCGATGGACGCACAGCCGCTTGCTCTGTACACAAGTTTCTTACTGTCACAAGCCGCCGATACTGTATCTGTGGCATTACACAACTTGACTCTTCGCCGCAGCTGGACGTCGCAGAACATTGGACTAGTCCGAGTTGGCGCTGGTTACCAAACGAGCAGTTCATATGCCGTCGTACTTTGTAATCCTGCGGGTGTGGTGTGAAATTGTACAGCTCGCCATTTTCCGAGTT
>QLPN01001128.1:0-16899 GCA_003314395.1 Albatrellus ellisii
TGGAATCATCCTCATAACTATATCGTTAATCCCACTCTTCATCGTCATTCGGAACCTCTATTACGTTCATCAAACCAACGTTCGAACCTTGGTTACCAGGAGTAACATATTAGACCTTCCCTAAGACCGTCCATTAGGCCGCTCTTAGCAGCATGCACATGTGGGGCTCTTGTCTGAGGTCCAGTTCTTCACCCTCAGCACAACATCTGATGCCCTGCTTGATTTGCTGATAGTGTGTACAGTGAGCACTCTGTAGTGGACATTGAAGTGGGGGGTCCTCTGATGACAAAGACAACAATGTTGATGTTTTTGTGATGCCACACACTGGCTCCTCTACTTCTCTCTCTGCCCTTCTTTCCCACACCACCTCACATGACCCACTCACACTTGATCAAGCTCTCTCCAGCAATCAAGCCAATAACTGGCATGCAGCATGTGAAGAAGAATTAAAGATGCTACATAAACTCCATACATCAGATCTAGTAGACCTACCCACAAGACAGAACTTAGTATCTTACAAGAGGGTGTTTAAACACAAAGTGGACAGACAATTCAGTGCCAGATTAGTCACCAAAGGCTTCACCAAAAAATATGGGGTAGACTATTCAGAAAAGTTTTCTCCTGTTGCTTGTTTTGAATCTGTGCACCCTTCTCACCATAGCTGCCTAAGAAGACTGGGAAGTATGCTCCATGGATGTCAAACCAGCATTTCTCAATGGCAATCTGGAAGAAGATATATACATGGTGCAACCTCAGAAAGGGATGGAAGATAAAGTATGTAAACTCAACAAAGCAATATACAGACTAAAACAAGCATCCTGATGCTGGCATCACAAAATGCATACCACACTCCTCCAACTTGGCTTCACCTGCTTGCACTCTGACTCAGGCATCTATGTCTCCTCCATGTCTTCTTTTCCCCTGATCATCATCATATACATAGACTGTGGAAATGCATAAAAGGTGATGTGATAATAGGCATAGGCCTCTTAGGCCAAGATAATCCAAAGGACATAGTCCAATGGGAAGAACATGCTGAGGAGAGGGAAGAAGAGAATATATGGAGAGTAGAGGTATGTAATAGTGAAGAGAGCAACTGCACAGATGTCAGGTGACTGCCAGACTAGAAGAGCAAAGTGCACAATAGTAGGACCCACCTCAGCAGATGCAGAAAGTGCTGAGGTTTGGGGGCAAGAAAGGAAAGAAGATATAGTAAGCACAACAGAGTTGGAGAGGAGTGTGAACCATAAAGAACAAGAGATATCCCAGAAGGGGAATGATGTGGGTTAAGTAAATAAACCCATGTGAAAGTCTACTGGCACAGCAAGTAACTGGTAGAGAGAGAGAAGATGAGATAAGATCAAATAGGATGTACACAGTATGTAAGTATAGTATGCATGCATCCTGTAAAGATATAAGTGCATACTCCCAGAACCCTGGAGAGAGACTGGACCTGTGCAGAATGGTGAGAAAACAGTTGATCAGCATGTGGTTCAATCATTCTGCAGGGCCATTCTGTTGCAGGCTGTAAGGAATAGTCTGTTGGTGTGTAAATGCCTTTGGCTGCTAGGAAATCCTTCCTGACTAGTATATTCACCACCTCTGTCAGAGTGCAATTGTTTGAGTTTTTTTTGCCAGTTTGTGTATGCACCCAGGCAATGAAGGCTTCAAGGGCAGTAGGTACCTGCACCTTATGCTTGAGAGGATACACAACAATGAAGCCCAAGAAGTCATCAAGGAAGGTGACAAAGTATATGTTGCCAAAGGTGGAGGAAACTTTCATGGGCCAGACAATGTCAGAATGGACAAGAGCAAGGACCTCTTGTGCACAGGAGGAGGAAGAAAAGAAGGGAGACCTGTGGAGTTTCCCAGTGGCACATCCATGACATATTGACTTGTCATTGCCTGAAGAAGGAAAAAATGTCACTGTGAAGCCAGAGACTTGTACTGGAGTGATGCAATGTATCACATGAGGTGATAGATGCCCAAAATGGACATGCCAGATGTCAAGGTTGGGTGAGGATGAAGCAGCATTTAGAGAAGGCAGAGTATCAAGTTTAACCCAATAGTTTCCATCATGCAGGAAGCCAGAGCAATAGGTGCAGGTACCTTTTGACACAGTTCATGTGCTATTCTGGTGGGTTATGGTGAAGCCAAGGGTATCACAATGACTTATGGAAAGGAAGTGAGGTGATGACCAGCAGATAGTATGTAGAGCTTTTGAGAGGGTGATGTTAACACATGCATGTCCCTGCAGTTCATTCAATTGTTCCAGACCTGATGCAGGTAATGGTGGAGTTATCACCTGAGGCAACCATCTGTTGTAGGTCTGTGGAATATGTTGTAAAGTCTGTGTGATACAGAGAGATGTAGTTGGTGCAACTGGAGTCCATCATCCAAAGGCCATGATTGGCCTCAACATAGAAGCAAGCACTAAGATTGTTATCACCAGTATACAAAGTGTTAAGTTTAGCTCCAGACCTATTTTCTTTGTCCTTATCTCTTTTAGCTGCACCTCAGGAACTCCATGCAACACCCAGCAAGTGTCTACAATGTGGTTCCACTGTCCACAGTGAGAACAAAGTAAGTTGTTGCATCAATTACTTTGATTTGGCTGTTTTTGAAATGCCACAAGTGTAGGTTGGTTTTTGGTGCATTTTTCTTCATCCAGTATTCTTGTGCATATGTTTGCAGCACTGAGAGTTGAGATGTTGGTTGTGGCAAGAATAACAGAAGAGGTGTGTGCCCAGGAGGGAGGAAGTGCTTGCAGCATTAGAAAACAGAGGTATTGTTCTGATATGGTAATGCTGGAGCCACTAGGGCATTCACATACCAGTGCCACTGTGTCCAGCTGTGGGAGTAGGGGACTGTTAATGTTGAAGCAAGATTGAGAAAAATGCTTGGAAGTTGATAAATATAGCCATGGTGGATTGCTTACCATGCACATTGAGCAAGCCTTCCCAACATTGTGCTACAGTGAGTAAATCATCTTCTATTAGCATACTAGGTGTGTTTGCAACACTCATTTTGATGACTGCTTTGGCAGTTGCATTGTCATCATCCCAAGTAGCACATTCATCAGCATTTGTGACAGTGTGTATTTCTGATCCATGTGGAGGTATTCCCATGCTGATGCCTATCAAGAGTTTTGGTTTGGTTACCATGTACTATATGCCCATGATAATGAGGGTGGATTTGACCATGACAGCTCAGCATTTGTAGTTTTCCTGTCCTTTCAATGTGACATTGATCTTTGGAATGGATGCAGTATCTGAGAGTGTGATAATGGATAGGAAGATTAGGAGTAGGAGCAGGGATTTGGAGTATAGAGTTTGCAAGATGCTGTGGAGTGGTGCAAGAGCATAGGAGAGAGTAAAGTGCACTGACCATGCAGGGCCCATATGAGGCTGATGCTAGGCAGTGAGGTCACACAAGAATACAATGAGGAGAAAAGGATAGGTTGATAGTACTAGAGACTAATGTGCTGTATAGCAGATATCTCAGATGTACTAAGCTAAAGAATACATGTAATGGAGTCATACTATATATACTAAACTATCTTGCATATGGACCAGGCACAGTAATGTAGGGCAGGCATATAAAATGACAAGCATGGCATTATAATACAGCATCAGTAAGAACATGCAGCATTCTGTGGGAAGATGAGTCATAGACAAATAATAAGTGGGCCAATGAGTAATTGTGGATATGTAGTGAATTGGGCCACTTACCAAGATAGTAAAAGATTGGGATTAGAAAAATAGTAGAAAATGTAGGAAAATAAATGGTTCTGACAGCCCACAACCTGTTGAGCACAGGCCATGCACAAGATGAGAAATGATATTGTTCTGACTCTATGTTGGTACATATATATGTTGGAGATTACAGTGACATGCTACAGTGAAAGCATGGTAACATGACAGTGGTATATGGCTTGAATGCACAAATAGTGCAATGTGCCACACAGACCTGTTGTGGGACTCAGGGATGATATGGACAGACCCTTACTTACAGAAAAATTTCCTTTGCATTGTTTTCTTTTCCCTCAGTCTTCTATGAAGAGACTGAGAATATATTCTTCATTCTACAATCAGCCACACTCTTATTCCAAGCACCTCATTTCAATAATATATACATCTATAAGGTGTGCATGGACCAAGGCTAATGAGCTCCCAGTAAACTGGTGCTCAAGACTGCAGGTGTACATGAGAGAGAGAGAACATTGGAAGTGTTATTCAATCAAGTACAAGATGGCTAGTATATATAAGAACAGTGGATGTGCACAGACCATGAGTCAACAGGTGGCTGAGAGTGTGGAGTGTGACACAGTATGGTAGTAGTGTGAGAAAGTTTAACACCCCCATTTGTTGACAACCACATGTTGACTAACCATCTCCTTCCTTTTTGGGTCTGTTACTGTACACACACATACATGTTCATACATACTTGTACACAGTCCCTCTGCTCATGCATTCATGGTCTATGCATTGTCAGAACGTACTTATTTTTCTCTTCATCTTACGATTTCTTTCATCCTTATCACTCAAGATCTACTAGAGATATCTTATCTCATCTTATCAGATCATCAGTAGATCTTATCGCGACTATCTATGACTCATACTTGTTTACTCATCAGATTGCTTACTACACATTTATGACTACATTTCCCACAGACGCTTACTGATGCAGTGCAATGCTATGCATTGCTTACTGATACTTCTCACAGATGCTGCACATCTTATTTACATATGCCTACCCTACAGTGACAGCACATGGTCTGTGTGCTGATCCCTGTAGTATATAAAGACTCTCATGTAGTAGATAGTTCTTTAGCTTTATACATCTGAGATATCCACTATACAGTGTGACTATTCTTTAGGTGTATTGTCTCATCCCTAGCCAATCCTCCTCTCTTTTCAGTTGTGACCTTGCTGTCTTAGTGTGTGCCTCACATGCACTACTACACTTACTATAAGTAATCTGTAGTGACATGGTATAATGATAAGAACTATTCTTGTTCCACTCCTGCACATGGCCTGTGTTCATCACCCTTTACTGTGGATACACAGTAATGAGACCAAGAGAAGCATGATGAATGAGAAAAGCAGGAAGAGGTAGTAGCTTAGTTAAAGTATTGGTGTCAGGCTGCTATTATTTTCCCTATTTTTCTCTTCATTTTCTTCTATTTTCTTATGTCTCTATCATCATAGATCTTACAATCACTCCTGACCTATTGTAGCAATTCCCACGGTCATGCATTCCTTTTCTTCGTCTTTATCAGCTGATGATGTGTATATCATCTGATCTCCAATTGGCCTGTTCTATCTTTAGTTATGATTCATTTTCTCACTCTTACTGTGGATGCTCACCAATCCTTCTCACACCTGCTGCAGAGTATCACCAATCACTCTCACAGTTACTGTGGAGCCTCAGTCAGCACTTACGTGTCCCCTCTATTATTAGGTATGACATCATTACTATAGTTTCTCATACTCTGGCCCTATACTGTACTGCATGGTCTGTGCATGCTTCAGGGTATTATATATACATAGGACTCCTAGCAGTTTATTCCCCAGTTCTGATCATCTGGGATATCCACTAGGTACAGTACTCTCTTCTCCTCTTATTTACTATATGCTAATATATCTGGGATATCTGCTAGTCAAAGTGTGATCATCCTATTTGTTTGTTTTAGCTCTTTCTTCAATTGCTTGGCTTTGACACAGCATTGGCCTCACAATTGGCAGTAATAGAAGGTGAAGGAAGTCATTGTAGGGTAATAGTGGAATCAGAAATGCATTGTTGAATGAAATAAAATGGAAATGAATGTCAATATTAAACTTCTGCCATGCACTGGATTGTTGGCAATGTCAATTGACCCCTTGTTGTTGCCATGCAGCACTGTTGCTCC
This sequence comes from Albatrellus ellisii, assembly GCA_003314395.1. Lineage (NCBI taxonomy): Eukaryota > Fungi > Basidiomycota > Agaricomycetes > Russulales > Albatrellaceae > Albatrellus > Albatrellus ellisii. Next base: position 5,912 of record QLPN01001128.1, read on the forward strand.
AGTCTGTGCAAAACTGATCTCAGCAAATAATGTCCTCAACCACTTAGCCTGTGCCACTGCTTGAGACAGTGCCATGTACTCAGCCTCTGTGGAGGAGAGTGACACTACCTGCTGTTTGCAGGAGACCCATGCTAAAGTGCCAGCAGCAAGCCTGAAGACTGTCAGGATGTACTTATTTTTCTCTTCATTTTATGATTTCTTTTACTCTTATCACTCAAGATCTACTAGAGATACTTTATCTCATCTTATCAGATCATCAAGTAGATCTTATTGCAGTTATCTATGACTCATGCCTATTTAGTAATTAGGATGCTTACTGTACAGATATGACTACATTTCCCACAGATACTTACTGATGCAGTGCAATGCTGTGCATTGCTTACTGATATCTCTCACAGATGCTGCACATCTTATTGACATATGCCTGCCCTACAGTGACAGCACATGGTCTGTGCACCGATTCCTGTAGTATATATAGGAGTCTCTTGTAGTAGATAGTTCCTTAGCTTTATACATCTGAGATATCTGCTTACCCAGTGTGAATCATCTTAAGTGTATTGTCTCTCCTGCTCCAATTCCCTTCTCTCACACTTGTGACCTCACTGTCCTAAGCATGTGCCTCACAAAGACATGCACTCCCATCAACTTGGAGTTGTCTTTGTCTGCTGCCCAGTCAGAATCAGGGTAGCCATAGAGTCCTGGGTTTGAGAGACCATCATAGTTAAGGTGCTGATGAAGTGACCCCATGAGGTAGTATGGGATGTGTGGAGGTGATCTGGTGATTGTCAGGCCACCTTTTATTCTCCCCATTTTTCTCTATATTTTCCATATTTCTTATGTTTCCATTGCTATAGATCTTACAGTCACTCCTGATCTATTGAAGTGATCCTCACAGTCATGCATTCCTCTTGCTCATCTTTATCAGCTGATGACATATGTCATCCAATCTCCAATTGGCCTGGTTACAAAGAAGTTATTACTCATTTCTCACATTTACTGCAGATGCTCATTCAGCTCTCTCACACTTGCTGTGGAGTGTCAGCTAATCTTTCCCACACCTACTGCAGACATCAGTTGTCCTCTTTTTGATTGGTTGCTATCTATAACTTTACTGCACAGCCTTTGCTAGTTCATTGACCTGCCATAGAGTACTATACTATATATACTGTAGGACTCCTAGCAATATTCCCCAGTTCTGATCATCTGGGATATCCACTAGGTTAAGTGTGCATCTTCCCTTTTGTTTCTTTTGTTGACACATGATGCTCTTCACACCAGACCCACACCCTGTACTTACCTTATATCAGCATGGTCTGTGCACTGGTCCTTATAGTATATAGGTATTGTAGAAGGGACATTGATATTCAGTCAGTTTTCTACCCTCTCCACAGCATTGGATAGCACTACACTCCTTCTTACAATATATTCAGCTGTCCTGTTCTGTGCATTCCTCCTTCTTGGGCTTCTGCCTGCTCTGTACCTGCCTAATCCTTTCCATCCTCCTTGAGTGGAGTGACCAGTCTTGGGTCAACTGCTGTGCTGAATATCTTGTGTTATCATCTTTTGTCTTAGTTGCTTGGCTTGAGTACCATCAGCCTCACAACTATGTCTTGTGTACATCTCTTTTCTCTCATCAGCTTCTTGTCATAGCTGTTACCTATCATGTGGGCCCACTTCCTGACCCACTCCTTTCTCCTTCTGGACATTCTTTTGTTCCACATAGTTAATACATAGCCCTGACCATATCTTGTCTTACTATATCTATCTTACTCTTTTGTCCCCATACCTCAGCACTTCTTCATCCTGCTGAGGTAGGCATCTTGTTGACTATCTTCTCTCTCTTATCTGACCATGCCTATCCATCTAGTTGCTCTTTCATCTCTGTGTACCCTCTGCTATCTTGTATGCCTTGTCCTTATCTATCTCAGAATGTCATACCCTTGGACTATGTCCAAGGTCTCTTCTTCTGGGGGCCCTCAAACTTCATCACACTCTTGCCCCAATACCTTGTGCTAAGAGCAGCCTATTGGATGGTCTTAGGGAAGATCTGTTATAACAATACCCTGGTAACAAGGTAGTGGAGATGCACTTGATAGGTGTAATAAGAGTTTCTGATGACAAGGAAGCGAGGGATCAATGAGACAGTGATGAGAATGATACTGCTGATGACTAAATGAGGATCCAGAGTGATGAGTTTAGGATGTCTAGGCGATGCTTAGAGTGACTTAGAGATCTTAGACTTAGTTCTTGAGAGTAGAGTGAGTTTGTAATGAGCTTAGATCAAGCACAGTATAGGAGAGTCCCTAGATTGCAAAGTTGACAAGACTGGGGTTTAAGACCACCAGTCTTTCAACTACTTATATGAAACTGGAGATCTAAAGATAGTACTCATAATTAAAGTTCATGGATCAACAATGATTGCATGGCAATCAATGGAGTCACATGATCTAAGATGCATCCATGAATATAGTAAGTGGCTCAGCCACAAGTGCAAAGTGAATGAGAGGTAAATAAAGGTAAACACAGATAGGGTGAAATGAGTCCTTGCTAATTGTATAGTGATAGTCCTTGGCAAGTAGATGTAAATAAATATAGAAAGATGAAAAAGGGAAAGGATAAGTTCTTATAGTACTTTGGAGTAACACTCACAGTGCAGTATGTAAATACTGTAGTACTATAAAGAGGAAAAGAGAGATAGAATCCTTACTAAGTAAAGTGGAGCTAAGCTCACACTTGTAGTAATAATACTACACTTTAATGGTAAGTAAGAAAATGAAAATAAAGAAAGGAAAAAAATAAAGAACCCATTATGAGGTGCCTAAGCAAGTGCCTTGTAACACCTTAGCACTTCTAGTCTTTTGCTGAGTCTTTCTTCCTCCTCTGTGTACCTCTACTGTCTGTATGCATTGTCCTCATCTCTCTCAGAATGTGGGACCTGCTTGACCATGTGCATGGTCTCCTTCTCATCTTCTTTGTGCTAGTGGCCCTTGAACTTCACCACCTCCCTCTCTGGCCACACCACATGTAGCTACCACTCCCATCCCATGATGATAACAATATGGCACACATCCCTTGTGCCCCACCTGCTCCTGTTACTCCTCCTTTCACTCTGGCACTGCCTACCTCTCATCATGCCACATGCACTTGGGCTTCTACCCCAGGACCACACTTGCCTCCTGCCTTCCTGCCATGCTGGTTTGGTTGCACTGAAGAGTGCACAGGCCACCAGTGAGCTTGTATGGAGTTGCTTGGGGATGGCCCATGGCTGCATCCTAGGCATGATGTGCAGCATCCTGCACAATACACTGAAAGTGCCTATAGCCAATGGTCAGTTGCAGACATTGAGAAAGGGGGGTCTGATGACAATGAGGACATGTTCTCCATGCCACATGTCAGTTTTTTCTTGGCTATTTGCCTCACAAGTGTCAGGCCACCTTTGACTCTCCCGATATTTTCCATATTTTTCCTATGTTTATATTGTCACCAATCCTCTTATCACCCTTGATCTAGTGAAGCAATCTATCCATTCATTCATTCATTTTGTTATGATTCATCAGCTGATGATGTGCATGTCATCTGACCTCTGATTGGCCTGGTTACAAACTAATTATAACTCATCCCTGATATCTACTGCAGATACTCACTAATCATTCTCACAGTCACTGTAGACATCAATCTGTCTGCACAGGAGTGAGCCAACGAGGGAGAGAAGGAAGACAATAGTGTTGATTGCAGCATGAATGTGGTGGTAAGTGGTGGAGCTAAGGCTCCAGAGTGGGGTAGTATGTGTAGACATCTTGAGATACATCTAAGAGTGGTTAAAAGTGGGGGAGTGAGTTTATGTAGTGCATGCTGAACTAGGTTCAAGTGAAGTGTGTTAAAGTAAGTGTTGAGAGCATGTTGTAAGGGCAAGTTTGTAGTGGTTTAGGTGGGTTGTTAAAGATGTAATAGGGACATATATTAGTGTAAGTAAAGTGGAGCTGAACGAAAACTGTGGATATTCCAACACAATCAGCACTTACATGGCCTCTCTCACTATTGGTTATTATTATTATTAGCTTTACTGCACAACCTTTACCAGTTCATTGACCTACCCTACAGTATGCTACTATATATACTATACAACTCCTAGCAATATTCCCCAATTCTGATCATCTGGGATATCTGCTAGGTACAGTAGTGTTTATCCTCTCTTACTCTTACCTTATTAATATATCCACTAGTCTAAGCACAATTGTCCTCTTTTGTTTTTAGTCATGTCAGTTGTTTGGCTAGACTTCCATTGGCCTCACAACAGGACACTGTGCATATGGACATTATCTCCTGAATCACTCTTTTGTCACTCTTTTGTCATGCACTCTCTCACATCTCCAGTTCTACATGGGTTCATTTACCTGATCCACATCATTCCCCTTCTAGGGTCTCTTTTGTTCTTATAGTTATGACTCCTCTCTAACTCTGCTATTGTCCTACTATATCTTCTTGCCTCATAACAAGAAGTATCATGGACAGGAAGATTTTGTATGGTGCCTGCAGCATTCAGATGATTGATGAAAGCTTCACCCATATACTTACCACCTCTATCACCATGATGAAGGTGTTATGTTGTACATGGCACCATGCTTCACACTGATGATACTGAAGACCTCAGACTTCTGTTTTAACATATAGAGATGTGTTTCACAGGAGTAATAATCAGTAAAAGAGACATAATAATGGTGTCCTCCCAGGGTAGTGACCTTTGAAGGTCCCCAAACATCAGTATTGACTTCTGCACCATAGATTGTTGTGTGTAGGCCCTCACAAGCACTGGGTACAGGTTGTTTTTGTGCCTTGGCAAGGATGCAGGATTGGCAATATGTTAATGAGGGAACATATGAGGATTTTAACTGTAGTCCTTTAACCACTCCTTGATTAACTATCTCACTTGCAACTGATGATATGGCCCATACATATGTCAATGAAGTTCATCCACAGGAAGTTTTTTGATGGCAAAGACATACTCATCAATGGCTTGTATAACAGGATGATGGGATGTTGCTAAGAGCAGCCTATTGGATGGTCTTAGGGAAGGTCTGATACTATAATACCCCCGGTAACAAGGTGGTTGATATGGGTTTGATAAATGTAGTAACCATTCCTGATGATGATGATGAAGAGAGGGATCAACAAGATAGTGATGAGGATGATACCACTGATGACTAAATGAGGATCCAGAGCGATGAGTTTAGGATGTCTTAGTGACATTTAAGTGACTTAGAGATCTTAGACTTAGTTCTTAGAGCGAGATGAGGAGTGAGCTTAAATCAAGCACAGTATGGGAGAATCCCTAGATTGCAAAGTTGACAAGACTGGGGTTTAAGACTGCCAGTCAGTATAGTAAAATTGTGCAGTAAGGTGCAGTATTGTGCAGCAATACACAGTAATGTGCAGTAGTGTGCAGTAAGACACATCCATTGTGTAAGTAGTGTGACTTAGCCACAAGTGTGAAATGAACAAGATGTAGACAAAGATAAATAAAGAAAGATAAAAGGAAAAGAGATAAGTTTTATAGTACTTGGAGCTAAGCTCACACTTAAGTATGTAAATACTTAAGTACTATAAAAGGAAAAGAGATTGAGTCATTACTAAGTAAAGTGGAGCTAAGCTCACATTTGTAGTAATAACACTACACTTTACTAGTAAGTAAGATAAAGAAAAAGATGAAAGTAAAAAAGAAAAGAAAAGAAACATGTTATGAGGTGCCAAAGCAAGTGCCCCATAACAGATGTGGGCTTTAGGACCCAATAAAGCCCACACACTGTATGCAGGATAACATCAATATGATGACAACTTGGATTAGCTTCCCATCTCCAAAGATGGCATGATACCCTAAGATACAAAAGACTGAGGAGAAAAATAAACTACATGGAGATGAATGGAATATCCCTCAAGACACAGGGGCTTTTGTAAAGTATAGTACACAATAACACAAAGATAAAACAGAAACAAACCATATATTTTAGTGTTGTAAGCCAAGATGAAGGTTTGTGGGTGTTGGCAAAAGCTGAGCTGCCATATACAGAAAAGCATGGCCTCAGTGGCTCAAATGCTGCAAAAAAGCTGAAAAAAGACAACAAAACACAGCATATGTGAAGAAACCTGTGAAAGAGCTCTGTGGGTGTGCTTGTGTTATGAGGCACTTGCTTTGGCACCTCATAAAACATTTTGTTTTCCTTTTCCTTTTCTTTTTTTATCTTACTTACTATAAGTTTAGTACTAACTACAGTTGTTGAGCTTAGCTCCTACTTATAGTAAGGACACTATCTCTTTTCCTTTATAGTACTACAGTATTTATATACTGAGTTGTGAGTTTAACTCCAAGTACTATAAAGCTTCTCTATCTTTTATCTTTTCTTTATTTATTATAACATCTCACTTGTGCTTGTGGCTACATTTCCTTAGCTTACTATGGATGTGACTCAGTCACATGATCTTGTTGATTGCTGCACAATCATCATTGATCTGTGAACTCTAACTACTTGTACTAACTTTAGGACTCTCAGTTTTGTATAAGTAGTTGAAAGGCTGGTGGTCTTAAACCCCAGTCTTGTCAACTTTGCAATCTAGGGATTCTCCTATACTGCACTTTGCTAAGAGTGGCCTATTGGACGGTCTTAGGGAAGGTCTAGTAAGTTACTCCTGGTAACCAAGGTTTGGACGTTGGTTTGGTGAACGTAATAGAGGTTCCGGATGACGATGAAGAAGGGGATTAACGATATAGTCACTAGGATGATTCCACCGATGACGATACGAGAATCCAGTTTGTACTTAGTGTAAGATGTCTTTAATAGTCTTTTAGAGTTCTTAGACTTAGTTCAGAAAAGAGTGAAGCGAGTGGTTAACGAGTTTAGATCAAGCGCAGTGATAGGAGAATCCCTAGATTACGAAGTTGACAAGACTGGGGTTTAAGACCGCCAGTTTGTCAACTATTTATACAGGACTAGTGATCTAACTATAGTAAAGTTACGCAGTAATGCGCAGTAAGTAAACGAAAGTGCGCAGTAAAGCGCAGTAAGTACACGAAAGTGCACATTAAAGCGCAGTAAGTACGCATCCATGTGGTATAAGTGGTTCAGCCACAAGCGCGTAATGAACCAAGTGTAAATAAAGGTAAATAGAAGCGAGAAAAGGGAGTCCTTGCTAATAGTATAGTAATAGTCCTTAGCAAGTAAATGTTATAATAAATAAAAGAAAGATAAAGAGAAAAAGATAAGTCTAATATAGTACTTGGAGCTAAGCTCACACTTAAGTATGTAGATACTTAAGTACTATAAAAGAGAAAAGAAATTGATGAGTCCTTACTAAGTAAAGTGGAGCTAAGCTCACACTTGTAGTAATAATACTACACTTTACTAGTAAGTAAAAAAAAGAAAGAAAAAGAAAAGGAAAAGAAACCGTTACGAGGTGCCAAAGCAAGTGCCTCGTAACACACTTGACCTAAGCTTGCTAGCATCTTGCTTCACCCTCTAAGAACTAAGTCTAAGATCTCTAAGTCACCTTAAGCATTGCTAAAACATCCTAAACTCGTCACCCTGGATCCTTGTCTAGTCATTGGTGGTATCATCTTAATCACTATCTTGTTGATCCCACTCTTCATCATCATCAGAAATGTTAACTATGCTTATCAAGTGCATGCCAACTACCTTGTTACCAGGGGTATAGTTATTGCAATATTTCCCTAAGACCATCCAATAGGCCACTCTTAGCAGCTTGCTTACTCCAATGGGTTCTTATGGATTTCTGGCTCCACAGAGTCTCAGATCCCTGCCATTGTGTCTAATGGTGTTCTAGATGAGTCCCACACAGGAGGCAGTTTTCATTTTGTGGAGCTACAAGATTGAGACTTGTTAGGATTCAGCACACATAGTGGCTGAACACCTATGGTCAGAAGAAGGAGACTCTGAGAAGGACAGCAGTTTATGATTCAAGATGGACAGCAAACCATTTACAGGAGAAAAGATAATGCAGGGGGTACAAGAGGTCAAGCATGACCTCTGTCATACATTTGAGATAGACCTTAAGTAGTACCAGAAACAATAGAAGAAAAGAACAAGAAAGGGAACACAAAAGGGAACACAAAAGGGAACATACAGGATGTTGTTGCCATGGGGTTGTGCCCAGATATTCATACAGCCCAGTGTATGATTGGATATAGAGTGATCCCTTATCATGACATCATGAAAGCATGTCAAAAGGAAAAGAAAAAAAGGAAAAAGAAAAGTCAAATCCTGACATCAGCCCTCTGCTACCATTTTCACCTAGAAAACCCACTACTTGTATGCATCTGTGTCATTCTCCTTGTAATATGCCTTGTATATCTCTGCTGCTAGTTGATGGGCTTCCATCACTCCTCAACTGCAGTGTGCAAAGTGGGTATCCAGGCACCTGCACTCAATGCAGTAGAGACATGTCAATGTGTGTACCCCTTGGTGGGGGCCATGGCAACAGTTGCAGGTGAATATGGACATGAACAGAGTGTGTTGAGGGGGCAATTGTGATGGAGATGACCCACCCTGTTACAATTCCAACAGACCCACTGATTGTTTGTGCAGGTTATGGCAGACAACGACTATGAGCAACAAAGAGTAAAGGTCCTCCCAGCATGGGAGGAGACAGGGTAGCATTGCTGCAGCAAAGTAGGAGAGGTGTGGACAGCAGTACAGTGCCACAATGTGTAAGAGAGAGCTGCAGGGTAGTGATGAGAAGAAGAATAAGACATAAGGTGATGTGAGTACTCACTCAGTGTCTGAAGGATGACAACTGAGGATATGTAGTGTATGTAGTATGTCTTATATAGTAAGTGATGAGAGGGTTGGAGTGGAGAAGGGATCCTAGAGTACAAGGATAACCATATGTGTGAGGGATGCACGTTGTCTGGAGTAAATGTGGTGTGGGAGTGGGGAAGAGTCCCAAAGGACTGTGGTGATGTAGTGGTGTGTCAAATGTATGTAAGATGTAGGTAATGGTGAAGTAGAAGAGATGCCGAACAAAAATATAGAGATATACAGTAAATATTCAACACTGATTGGGCAATGATTGATCCTGACTTTCAATTGCTCTGCAGGTCTGCTGCACCTGGGGGTTGACTGGGGGTAATGGGTGAGGAATAGGTAATGGTGGGGATCCCAGGATTGCAATAAAATAAACTGCTGCAAGATGTGGTTGCAAACAATCCTCTGCTTCTGAATTGACCAACCAATTCATGATTTCTGCAAACTCCCATCACCATTGACTGAGAAGAGTTAGGAAGTGGTGATGAAAGGACTCCAGTGTTTGGATACATTGGTGATAGGCACAATACCTATCAATATCAGCTGTGATACCCTCATTTGCAAGGTGGTGTAGAGCACAGTCCATGCAGATGGTGAGGTTAGGAGTCAGGAGTAAATGTGTGAAGGTTTCAGAAGCATCCCAACCAAGTCTTGGTTTGAAGTTATGCTGGGTGGTTTGTTGTGTGAGTGGATATTCATTGGCAGCTGCATATTCTCATGGATCTCCTCTTAAATCAATGTTAGGGAGGGGTATGGTGGGGTCAGTGGATCAGCAGAACTGTTGTAGGCATGTGAACAGAAAATCATGGGGGAGGTTCTGAGATTGGGCTGGTGGGGGGGGAGGTAAATGACAAATGAAGGTGGGTGGTGAATGGTCTGGTAAGATGCACAGGGGACAGAATAATACAAATGTATCATGTTGTAGAGCAATGTGGGCAGCCAGTAGTACATTTTCCTCAACCCCTTTGAATGGGAGGGAGTTGAGGAATAGGAAGATCTGTTTGAAGCAGTCATATGAGTCTGGTTGGAAATCCAAGTGAAGGTGGAAGGGGAGATTGGGTACATGCAACAATTTGGGGTTGGGAGTGGTGAGCCATAATAGTCTAGGACTGGAGGGGGGTGGTGCACAGGGAGTGGTTTGGATGGTCAATCAAATATTGTACTGATGACAAGGGGGAGGGATGATCACTAGTTGGGGGAGGTAGTGGGACAAAAAGGGCAGGGGGAGATGGGGAGTGAGACATGTTTGTTTTAGTCTTGTTGTGTGATTCCAGAAAGGTGTATGTTGTACCAGACAAAGATGAAAAGGATAATGACCAGGTAGGAGAAGATGAGGGGGTATATTACTGGTGGCATATGATAAAGGGGGGGAAGGTGATAAAGAAAAAAAGGGGAAAGGTGAGTCAATGTTGGATGAATTCACCCCCCTCTTTAAGGGGGGCCATGGGGGGAGACAGATGGAGAAGGGTTTGGGGGCAGAGGGATGGAGACAATGAAATTCTGTGAGAAGAAGGGGGGTGTGTTTGAGGTCCCTGTGCAACAACCATTCATCTTTGGTAGAAGGATAACCCTTCCAATGGATGAGGTATTGGAGTTCATTGTGGTAGTAATGTGATTGGAGGATAGACCCAATTTCAGTATGCTCTTGTCCATCAACAAGGTCTGGAGGAGGTTGTGAATGATGTGGGCCAAAGGTGGCCATTTCTCAGTAAGGGGAGAGGAGTGAGGCATGGAAGACAGGATGAATGTGCCAAGTGGGGGGTAGTGTGAGACAGAAGGCAACTGGATTGATTATGGCATTGATTGTGAATGGACCATATTGCTTAGGGCCCAACTTGAGGGAGGGAAATGTGTTGACATGCATTTTTGTTCTTCACTCCAATACCCACTCCCCACACTTTATTACATCAGCATGGTCTGTGCACCACTCTTTTACATATATAGGTATCAGATTAGGGACACTGATCTTTAGTTGATCTTCATATCTTCTCCCTCACTGTGCTTACATCTACATTCACTATTATAATGCCAGTGTTGTAATGTCTTCTTATTCTTTGCCCCATGTGTTTGCACCCTCTTCCTCTTGCCTCCTTGAATGGAGTGCCTTGGCCTCAGGTGACCATTGCACTGAACATCTGTGTGTCAACAAAATGGATGTGAGGGGGGGGGGGGGGG
>QLPN01001128.1:16939-27994 GCA_003314395.1 Albatrellus ellisii
GAAAAACTGGAAGGACAGTACCATATTGTAAGCATGGTAGGGTTTCATCACTTGGACTCTTCAGCTTCTAGCTAGGGGTTTATATAGGGTAGGGACATGTATGACTAATCTCTGACAAGGGATTATTGCTATAGATAGATAGTGGTAATACAAGGGTAACTATATTGGGATGACAATAGATACCTAAGAATAGAATAGTGGTTACTCATCATGATTTATTGTTATAGTAACTATCACACATCTTGTAAGGTGTGTGAACAGAATGACTCATTGACAGAATGTGGGAAGGGTTAGTTCCCACACAATGCTTCTCCATCAGAAAAGAGAAGGTGGATATAAGATTTAAGGTTTCATAAGACATGAGAGTGTTGGATACCAAATGGGGGCAGAGGTTATCTCCTAGGGGATAATGTACACCAGCATTGCCAGATAATGTATTCTATGGTTACAATAACAGTACTAAAACTCATACCAGAGACCTATTTCTAGGGTTAGGGTCATGAGACTTTCCTGCCTTGGACCAATAGACCAAGATTTATGTAAGAGGACAACTCTACCTGAGGGAGAATCATCATTATGTAAGCCAGCACTAAAACACAAAAACATTGAATAAATTTCTGACAAATCTGCAGCCATAGCTTGTCCTCATCTCAGCATTACTCCTCCTCCTCCTTTGTCATCATTGTAACTTGTTCCTTGGAACTCCCCATGGCTATGGATTTGTCAGAAATTTATTCAATGTTTTTGTGTTTTAGTGCTGGCTTACATAATTCTATGCTTTAGTGCCTGGCTTACATAATGATGATTCTCCCTCAGGTAGAGTTGTCCTCTTACATAAATCTTGGTCTATTGGTCCAAGGCAGGAAAGTCTCATGACCCTAACCCTAGAAATAGGTCTCTGGTATGAGTTTTAGTACTGTTATTGTAACCATAGAATACATTATCTGGCAATGCTGGTGTACATTATCCCCTAGGAGATAACCTCTGCCCCCATTCGGTATCCAACCTTAGGTATCTATTGTCATCCCAATATAGTTACCCTTGTATTACCACTATCTATCTATAGCAATAATCCCTTGTCAGAGATTAGTCATACATGTCCCTTCCTGTGAGGCTCACACTAGACAGCAAGGTCACAAGAGTAAGAGGAGGGGATTGACATGGTATGAGACAATATACTCAGGATGAAGTCATGCTGAAAGGTGGATATCCCAGATGTATAAAGCTAAAGAAATATATGCTATAGAAGTGCCCTATATATACTAGAGAGATCAGCACACAGACCATGTGCTGTCACTATAGGGCAGGCATATGTAAGTAAGATGTGCAGCATTACACAGCATCAATAAGTGACTGTGAGAATATGAGTCATATGTGTACAGTAATCAGTCTGATGACAAATGAACATGAGTCATAGATAATTGTGATAAGATCTACTGATAATCTGATAAGATAAGATAAGATATCTCTTGTAGATCTTGAGTGATAAGATTGAAAGAAATTGTAAAATGATAAGAAAAATAAGTATGTCCTGACACTACCCTATATAAACCCTAGCTAGAAGCTGAAGAGTCCAAGTGACAAAACCCTACCATACTTACAATATGGTACTGTCCTTCTAGTTTTTTCCTTCAGTTGGTGTTGAACATTCGTACATCGTCATCATGCTACTACCATACCTGCATCACTTTTTGTCCAGCATTTGTTACGAGGCACTTGCTTTGGCACCTCGTAATGCGTTTCTTTTCCTTTTTTTATCTTTTTCTTTTATCTTACTTACTAGTAAAGTGTAGTATTATTACTACAAGTGTGAGCTTAGCTCCACTTTACTTAGTAAGGACTTATATTTCCTTTTCTTTATAGTACCTAAGTATTTACATACTTAAGTGTGAGCATAGCTCCAGGTACTACATAAGACTTATCTCCTTTTTCTTTATCTTTCTTTTATTTATTATAACATTTACTTGCTAAGGACTACTACTATACAATTAGCAAGGACTCCTTTTCTTCGCCTTTATTTACTTTTGTTTATCTCAAGTTCACTTCGCGCTTGTGGCTGAGCCACTTATATCACATGGACATTTACTTTACTGCGCTTTACTGCGCACTATCATTTACTTACTGCACATTACTGTGCATTACTGCGCAACCTTACTATAGTTAGAACATTTATCTTGTATAAATAGTTGACAAACTGGTGGTCTTAAACCCCAGTCTTGTCAACTTCGCAATCTAGGGATTCTCCTTATACTGCGCTTGACTTAAGCTTGCTATAACCTCGCTGCTCTCTAAGAACTAAGTCTAAGAAACTCTAAACCTCGCTAAGACATCTTACACTAAAGTCAAACTGGATCCTCATATCGTTATTGGCGGAATCATCCTCATAACTATATCGTTAATCCCACTTTTCATCGTCATCCGGAACCTCTATTACATTCATCAAGCCAATATCCAAACCTTGGTTACCAGGAGTAACATTTTAGACCTTCCCTAAGACCGTCCAATAGGCCGCTCTTAGCAGCATTCATACACTTGACACACTCTTCTCTCTCCACAACCCTACAGGGTTCTACCTTCACTCCCACTCCACTACATACTCTGGACAATGTGTGTCCTACATGCATTTAGGCATCCTTGTACTTCAGGATTACTTCTCTGCCCTAACCATATTCTCCACCACTATATAAGATGCACCACACACACTACATATCCTCAGTCATTGTCTTACAACAACACTGAGTGAGTACGCTTCTTCACCATCTTATCCTCTATCTTATAAACATCCTGCAGCTTTCCCCTCTTGCATTGTGGCACTCCTTCACTGCCCACACCTCACATACTTGCTGCAGTTATGCTGCTCCCATTCTCCCCACGTGTGGATTATACAAACTTGCTGTTTATGTTGCCCTTAGTTATTGTTGCCTGCCATAACCTGCATGAACAGTTGGCACCCCACCCCCCTGTAGTTCAACCTGTGCCCCCCCTGTTTCCCTTCTAGCCACACCCTATCACCAACACAGTAGAGAGGGACTGATGCAGGGTGGTTCCAGGTGTGGTGCACAAGAGATTGTGCTGCCATAAGCTCCTTACATAATTGTGATATCATGTGGAGTTGTTGGGAGATAGAGGGGATAGAAGAGACTGAGGACAAGAAGGTGATAGAGCAGGGATGATAGCCCATAAGTGCAAAAAAGGGGGTTTCCCTGATTGTAGAGTGGTGGTGATTGTTATATGCAAATTCAGTGGCTGAAAGGAGCATAGTCCAGTCATCTTGATGGGCAGAACAGAACATACAGAGAAATTGTTCCAGTTCCTGATTAGCCCATTCTGTCTGGCCATCTATTTGAGAATGATAAGCCATGGAGATGGCTTGCTGGATTCCTAAGAGCCAACACAATTCCTTGGTGGTTCAGGCAGTGAACTGAGTTCTGCAATTGGAAATAAGTTTCATTGGCAGTCCAAATCACTTCCAAACATGATCAAGATATAGTCACACAGTCTCTTCTAATGTAATGGAAGAGGAACAGGGGGCTAATACTACTCCCTTCATTACATCATGGTTGACAAAGACAGCGATAATGTCATGGCCATGAGAGAGGGGAAGCTGTGTTATGAAATCCATGGACACTGTGGAAGAAGGGGAGAGCAGAGGGGTCAGCAGAGATGGGGACAAGGGCAATAGGAGGATGATCCAGGAGGTTTTTGTTCTGTTGGCATGTTGGGCATCCATCTACAAAGTCAAATACCTGTTGTTGCATTTTTTCCACCAAAAGTTTTGTTGGATAAGGTCAAGGGTCTTGAGTTGACCCAGGTGACCCATGGCAAGAGGTGTGTGATGATTATTGAGGATATGCCATCACAGGACCAAGTCTTTAGTTGATTGGAGTAATAAATGGTTCTGGGTCCCATTGTCCAATGCTTCTGCAGCCCCACTTTGGCAGGATGTGATCCTTGGGCTTGTAAAATCCTGGCAATGTTGAGAACTTCTTCATCCCAGTTAGAGCAGTCTTGTATGTCCCTAGAGTATGTTGATGATTATATGCTGACTAACTATCTCCTTCCTTTTTTGTCTTGACTACTGTACACACACACATATACATATACACACTCATGCATGTACACTGCCCAGACTTCTATGGTCCATGCACTATCATAGTTATGATAAATAGGTCATGGACATAGTATACAAAATAAGAACTATTCAAGTTCCACTCTCTGCACATGACTTGTGTTCATCAGGTTATGGGTCCTGCCTGGGTCATCTGCAGTGCTCTTCTCTTAACTCTCCTCCTCACATCTTCAGTCCTCACACACTCACCCAAGATCATCTTCATCCTCACCATGCTACAACTCATCCAACCCTCATCCTCTGTCTCCATCCCAAAGATCAATGTCACACTTTGAAGGTGTTGGAAATATCTATGGTATTTGTTCAGCTCCTCTTCACTTACACTACTATATGTCTTCTTTACATCCTTCTGACATATGTCTAACCATGTTGTCCCACCCTGGAGCCTAGCCTCCACCACTTACCACTGTTTCCTTGCTGCTGCAAATGTCACCATTTTCTTCATTTCTCTCATTGGCTCATTCCTGTGCAGACAGGTTATGGGCCCTGCCCAGCACAGAGCCAATGTTGCCACACTCATCATCACCACCATTATCATTCTTACCAAGATACCAACTGCCAACACCAGCCCCTCCCTTCCAAAGGTCACCATACCCCCACTTGAAGGCAGCACCAATTACAAAAGATGGTTGTCCCTTGTCAAACACTCCCTTATGGTATTAGGTATCTGGTACACAGTTGATGAAGGGTGCCCCAGGACAATATTCAAGAAAGTAGTTGACAAACCCAGCACAGCCACCAAACCAGAAGTATTCCACCTCACCAGCAATGTCCTCAATCAAGACCAGCTTGACAAGTTCCAAGTCAACAATGTAATTGCAACCACCTACCTCTCCTTATCACCAGCACAACCACTGACCACCACATGTCAGATGATGAGTCAGCCCTCACCAATTGGAACACACTGAAGAAACAGTATGGAACCCAAAGCAACATGGCCACCTACCACACACTACATGTTTTTCAGAAGTTCTCATTCACAGATGCAAAACTGTATATGCAACAGATGGAGGAGTTACAGTCAGTGTGCATGGAGTTGAAGGAAGGAGGAAAAATCATGAGTGATAACAACTTAGCTCTCACCATGCTAATGGGTCTACTGGACTCTTGGTCCACCACCACTGCTGCCTTCCTTGCCACCCAATGAAACATGTTCCATATCACCTATGATGACATCCAACATCTCATTACTGAAGAGTGCAACTGCATAGCAGAAGGATCGGGCATGTACATACTGTCCGCTGTGCAGTGGAACATGGCCATTGGGCTCACCTCACACAGAAAAGAGAAGCTGAACAGGTACCAGTGCTCAAAGCGTGGTCCAGGAGGGCACTCCAACAATTTCTGTTGGGTGTTGCACCCAGAACTCAAGGAAGCACAAATGAAGACACTTAATGCAACCATGGCACAAAATTCTCCAATCTCCACCTCATTGTACTATCTCAAATTGCATGCTAAACCCTAACATTAGGTTGAGATCACCTATTCTGACCCAAACCAAACCTGGCTCCCCCATTCCCCAACCCCTTGCCTCCTAGATTCCATCTTTGAAGAGATAACAAAGTTGTCTATGACAGACACCCTGTCAAATACCTAGGTCTCCATACATGGAGAATAACCAGAACCAACACCTACTTGGATAGTTCTGGATCAGAAGACCCTGATATCACTGTTGCAGGTGTAAGAGCATATACTCTTGATCCCTTGACTCATATACAGACTGACATCCCACTACCAGGAGGTATTATGACTACCCCTGGTATAGCCCCCACACCCCTTTTCCCTATTCCATTTTCTGTGCCTGGAGAGCTTTTCCCACAGCTGGAACTAGTGGCTGAAGACAAAATAATGACTTCTACCACAGCCAGAACACAATTTCTGAAAATCAACAAACCCACCAAATTCAATGGAGATAGAAAGAACTTTCAAAGTTTTTTTCTATCATATATGAAGTACTTGATTGCTTATTCCAAATTACATGTTTCCAATGCACAGAAGATCTTGTTCATTTTGTCTTTTATGACAAAAAACACAGCCCTTGCTTTCAATGATCAGTATACTCTCAAAAACCTGATGGGAGCTCATTACCCTAGCTATGACAAGTTTGTAAAAGATCTCAAAACAGAGTTTGAAGACCCCCATAAAATACAACATGTGTATTTGGCTCTTTGTCAACTCAAACAGGGGAGTCAAACAGCTGACAAATACAACTCCACTTTCTTAGCCCTAGTTCATGATGCTGACATCCCTGACGATCGCACCAAACTTGACTATTATGAACAGGGACTCAATTTGGGACTGGCTGATCACATCTATCATTCAGAGGTTCCAAAAATGCTGAAGGAATGGATGGAACAAGCTGTAGTGATGGATACACAGTGACATGCATGAAAGGAGCAAAAAAGGTTTTGTCTTCCTTTTACTCCCTCTTCATCTGCTACCCCTGCCACCCATTGAGACCCTAATGCAATGGATGTCAACTGATGCTGCCAAATGCCTGGGCCTCACCCCATGTTGAAGAAATTAATGGATGGAGAAAGAGAGAGGTTGCAGAGAGAAGGAAAATGTTTTGCCTGTCACCAAGCTGGCCACATGGCCAATCAATGCCCAACAAAGACAACAGTCTTGCATGCTTGTACCATAGAAGAAGAACCATCCTCTTCTACTCCTCTTCAACTGATCTCATATGCCCCTCCTCAGATTGTCAACTGTGCATGTGCCCAAGTCTTGAACATTGTAGAGGAAGAAGAAGAACAGGTAGTACCCCCAGCATATGATGAAGCAGCTGTTTGACAAGTCTATGAAACTATATGTGTGTTACCACAAGAGGGAAGGGTTGCCTTATCCATGATGTCAGGGGATTTTTGAAGAGTTTGAAGGATTCTACATGCCTTCAAATGACAATATTGTATCCCAGTGATTTACCATGTTCTGTAACATCAGCTCAAGCCTTATATCTCAAAGTTCAGATCAGTAATCATCCTGGAAGTTGTAGACTTGAAAAACAAAAAGCTCTAATTGACAGCAGAGCTACCAACAATTTCATCAATCACTGACTCATCACCAAACTCCACATTCCCACAATCCCCCTCCCACATCCTCACATAGTTCATAATGTGGACAATACTGAAAACAAACTCAGATGAGTTATGCATGAAGCCATCCTTAAAATGAAGGTCCAAAATCATGAAGAAGAAGTCAAATTCTTTGTTGTTGATCTCAGACTAGATAATATCATTTTAGGATATCCTTGGCTTCAAAGGTATAACCCTGAAATCAATTGGGTTACATCAAAACTTTCTTTCACATGTTGTCAACCAGCTTCCCACTGTGCAGGATCAAGAAGACTGTTATTGGTAAAGAAAATCAAGTTCAATGCAGGATTACCAATGGAAGGAGATGAGGTTTCTATGGGACTACCCAATGAAGAGTGGACCCAATGAATGACTCAAGCCACCAAACTCACTGCTGCCATTACTCCTAGAGTAACAGTAATACCAGACTGCTATAAGGAATTTTGCTCAGTATTTTCAGAAAAAGCATCTCATTCTCTTCCCCCTCTATGTGATTGGGATCATACTATTGACCTCAAACCTGACACTATTCCTGAAAATAATTGCAAAATTTATCCTTTGAATCCTTCAGAACAGATTGCACTCAATGAGTTCATCAAAGACATGACTGCAAGAGGTTACATTTGAGATTCAAAATCTCCCTTCACATCACCCTTCTTCTTTATCAAGAAAAAGGATGGCAAACTATGACCTGTACAAGACTATTGTCAATTGAATAGCCTTACCATCAAAAATCAATATCCCCTTCCTTTAATTTCTGACATTTTTGACAAGCTGAAACATGCTAAATATTTTACCAAATTTAATGTTAGGTGGGGTTATAACAATGTCCAAATCAAAAAAGGGGACAAATGGAAGGCAGCCTTCAAAACCAATAGGGGAATGTTTGAACCCCTTGTTATGTTTTTTGGGCTTATGAATTCCCTGGTGACCTTCCAAACTATGATGAATTCAATTTTCTGTGATCTTCTTGATATGGGAAAGGTTTTCATTTATATGGACAATATGTTGATTGCTACAGCAATGGTAAAAGAGCATTGTGAACTAACCAAACTTCTTTTACAATGATGTGCTGATCATTCTCTCTACCTTAAACCAGAAAAATGCAAATTTGAAAAGGAACAAGTTGAGTATTTGGGACTTATTATTTCAGCAGGTCAAACTGCCATGGATCCAGTCAAACTACAAGGGATTCAAAATTGGCCCATTCCTACAAAACTGAAAGAAGTACATGCCTTTTTAGGATTTGCAGGGTTCTATCAATGCTTTATTCATAATTTTTCACATCTTACCCAACCTTTGCATGACCTCACCAAAAAGGATATCCCATGGCATCAGGACCAACCACAACAAGATGCCTTTGACCTTTTAAAGGCCAAATTTCTTTCTTCTCCTGTTCTCATTTCCCCAGATACAACAAAACCATTCCAATTGGAATGTGATGTGTCAAAACATGCTTGTGGAGCAGTCTTATCCCAAAAGGGGCAGGATGGCTTATGGCATCCTGTTGCATTTATGTCCAAATCCTTTTCTGAAGCCAAATGTAACTACAATATTTACAACAGAGAATTACTGGCCATCATCAAATCATTGGAAGAATGGTGACAATACCTTGAAGGCACTCCTCATTGTATTACTATTCTCTCTGATCATAAAAATCTTGAAGTATTCAGGGATGCTCAAAAACTATCACAACAACAAGCTAGATGGGCTTTATATCTAACCTGCTTTGACTTTCAGATCAAACATGTTGCTGGTTTGAAGGCTGGCTGACCTGATGCATTATCATGACAACCAGATCATCATGATGGTAGTCATGACAATAAAGATCAAATTGTCTTAGACCCTTCTCTCTTTATCTGTCCCCTTTTGGCTAACATCATTGACAACACCTTTTTCCCCTGTATTCAAGCCTGTACAGATTGGGACAACAAAGTTTTGGACATATCACACCTTCTTCAAGCCAATGTCTCCAGTCCTGCAAAAACTCAGCTTTTACAACATTGGACGATTGAATGGGGGGTAATTTATTATTCAGGATGTCTTTATGTCCCAAAAGATGACACACTCAGATGAAACATCATCCAAAGTATACATAGTACTCCCACTGCAGAACATCCTGGATGACTCAAAATGCTTGACCTCATACAATGCACCTTTTGGTGGCCAAAAATGAGGAAATTTGTATTTGATTTCATTGATGGATGCCCTATCTGTCAGGGGTATAAAAACTTACCAAACAAGACTCCTATCCCCCTTTTTCCTATAATACCAGAACCAATGGCTGAACCCTTTTCCATGGTCTCCATGGATTTCATCATCCAACTTCCACTATCCCACAGCTATGATGCCATAGCCATATTCATGGACCATGATGTAACCAAGATGACCATAATTGTTTCATGTCATTCTTCCATATCAGCTGTATGTGCAGGCGATGGAAGATGACAGCAGCAAGGATATATATCATAGAGATGATGTAGGCCACTCCTAGGAGCCAGATAGTAGTGTCAGGCCACTATTGTTTTCCCTATTTTTCTCTCCATTTTTCTCTATTTTCTTATGCCTCTATTGTCATAGATCTTACAATCACTCCTGATCTATCAAAGCGATTCCCATGGTCATGCATTCTTCCTCTTCATCTTTATCGGCTGATGACACATATGTCATCTGATCTCCAATTGGCCTGTTCTATCTTTAGCTATACTTTTTTTTCTCACACTTACTGCATATGTTCACCAATCCTTCTCACACCTGCTGCAGAGTATCACCAATCACTCTCACAGTTGCTGTGGAGCCTCAGTCAGCACTGATGCATCCCTTCTATTATTAGATATGACATCATTACTTTACCTTCTCATTCTCCAGCCCTATACTGTACTGCTTGGTCTGTGCATGCCCCAGGGTACTATGTATACATAGGATTCCTAGCAGTTTATTCCCCAGTTCTGATCATCTGGGATATCCACTAGGTACAGTAGTCTTCTAGCCTTCCCTTGTCTTACTCTTACTAATTATATATCTGGGATATCCACTAGTCAAAGCATGATCGTCCTTTTGTTGTTTTCAGCTTTCTTCAGTTGTTCAGCTTTGACATAGCATCGGCCTCACAAGTAGGGGGCAGACACATGTCTGCAGGAGAGAGTAGGTGGTTTTAAATGCAGTAAGGCAGTGCAACATGGTCCAAATACATCAGATGGGTAGTAAGATGTCTGAGGAGGTGTATAGTAAGAGTTCTATCTTATGTAGTGTTTGCAAATACAGTTGGAGTGGAGAGTGGATTGTAAAGAACAAAGACTACCTAAAGTGGTGCAACATGTGTTGCACAGAGTGCAGTGTGGAGTGGGTAGTCCAAGGAGGTAAGGAAGAGTCATCATGTGTTTGTGTAGTAAGCAGTATGTGTTGATTGTGTGGGGAGAGGGGAAGCTGAACAAATGGTGTATAGTACATATAAGGAGTTCAACATCAGCTGCCTGTTACGAGGCACTTGCTTTGGCACCTTGTAACGGTTTTTTTTCTTTTATTTTTTATTTTTTGTTTTATCCTACTTACTAGTAAAGTGTAGTATTATTACTACAAGTGTGAGCATAGCTCCACTTTACTTAGTAAGGACTCATATTTCCTTTCTCTTTTATAGTACTTAAGTATTTACATACTTAAGTGTGAGCTTAGCTCCAAGTACTATATTAGACTTATCTTTTTCTTTTATCTCTCCTTTTATTTATTATAACATTTACTTGCTAAGGACTATTACTATACAATTAGCAAGGACTCGTTTATCTAGTCTCTATTTACCTTTGTTTATACCTGATTCATTACGCGCTTGTGGCTGAGCCACTTGTATCACATGGA
>QLPN01001131.1:0-21065 GCA_003314395.1 Albatrellus ellisii
GTGCAGTATAGGAGAATCCCTAGATTGTGAAGTTGACAAGACTGGGGTTTAAGACCACCAGTATTTCTACTACTTATACAAAACTAGAGTCCTAAGTATAGTAAAGTTATGCTGTAAGGTGCAGTATTGCACAACAATACACAGTAATGCACAGTAATGCATAGTAAGACATGTCCGTTGTGTAAGTAATGTGTCAGGATTGTCAAGCCTACAGCAGACATCCATAGTGCGAGACCACTGACTCCTGATGTATCCCTGCCTCCCATTAGGAGGGCTTACTGGGAGCTGCTTTGGATCTAGCCCAAGGGATGAGAGGACTCAGACTAACAAGAGGGGGATGAACCAGCTGTAACAAGCTGGAGTCTATTTGCTATACTACCTCCCTACTTATAGTACTATGAATGGCACACAGACCAGGCACAGTAACTAAGGGCAGGTCAAGCAGTAAGTAAAGTGCAGCATCTGTGGGAACAATCCCCAAGATGCCCATAATGACAGTAAGTAAGATATCCAATGAGATAAGATAAGATGAAGATAAATGGATCTTATCTAATCAGATGATCTAAAGAGAAACATAAAAGAAAGTAAAAGAAATAATAAAATAATGGCAGGGAATAAGGTCAGTGGTAGGAGTCTGACATAATGTGACTTAGCCACAGGCACAAAATGAACAAGAGATAAACAAAGGTAAATAAAAGTGAGAAAGGTGAGTCCTTGCTAATTGTATAGTGATAGTCCTTAGCAAGTAAATGTTATAAAAAATAAGGAAAGATAATAAAAGAAAAGATAAGTCTTTATAGTACTTGGAGCTAAGCTCACACTTAAGTATGTAAATACTTAAGTACTATAAAGAGAAAGGGAAATGAGTCCTTACTATAAGTAGGAGCTAAGCTCACTGCTGTAGTTAATACTACACTTATAGTAAGTAAAGATAACAAAGAAAAAGAAGAAAAAGGAAAAAGAAAACTGTTACAAGGTGCCAAAGCAAGTGCCTTGTAACACACAGTATGTGAGATTTGTGCATTATTGTACTTAATTTTTCATAGTTACAGGATGGCTCTGGCAAAAAGACCTGCATGGCCAGCACAAAGCAGTTCTCTTTTATGAGGAGTGATTACCCATTCTGCAATCTGTGCATGATGATATCAAACATTAAGGTATTTATGCGATGCACATGTTAATTCATGAATGCTTCTGGTGGCCTCAATTGCCACAAGATGTCACCTGGTTCATGTGGATGTGCCATATCTGTCAACTGTGGCAGATTAGGAACATCTTGTTGGATCTGCTTCAATCTTATCAGATCTTATCAGATCTTGTTATTGCTAATCTCTCCATCTACATACCCATGGCCCACACTATCTTAGTAAGCATAGTCTGTGCAGTTTTAGTTGGTATATCAGTAGTTGTACAGCATCTTAGAATGATAAGTGGACATCTCTCTCTCTTTTCTGTGTGCCCTGTCTGCACCAGTCTTTACTGCCTATCCACTTCAATACCCTCCTTTGGTGCTCCTAATATGGAGTGGCCCCTTCTATTCTTCATTGTCTCCTTCTCTGTCCTGATCTTGGGCATGACTGTTGCCCTCATCGTCTACCATCCACTGCATATCTGGTCTCTCCTCCCTGTCTAGATCATGTCCTGCCACCTTTGCCACTGTGCCACATTTCCTGCACTAACACATCTTGCTGCCTCCAACAGCTGTGACACTGGCACCCTTATTTGCCAAAATGTGCATGGATTCCATGCACATGCCTCCATCTGGCAGATATAAGTATAATGTGCAAGGTTGTTGCTTGCTCAAACATTATCCCAAGTTTTGCATGCTGCATTCTGAGATGGTGAAATCCCTTGGTGACTGAATATTTGAAGATTTCTTTTGTCACTGGGGAGCACTGATGGACATTGTGTCAGACAATGGCATGCCATATGTCAACGTGCTTGACTATTTGGCACAGTGGTATCATATCCAACATATTCACATTTCTGGTTACAATTCATGCACCAATGGCATCATCAAGCATCCACATTTCAATGTGTTCCAGGCTTTGTTCAAGGCTGCCAAGGGTGATTGGTCAAAATGGTCTCAGGTCACATATTCCATATTTTGGGCTGACTGTATTACAATTCATAGGTGAATGGGGTGTTCCCCTTATTTTGCTGTTACCAGCACACACCCTATCCTACCCCTCAACATCACTGAGGCTACATATCTTGTTCTGCCACCAGATTCAGTTTCATCCACCACTGATCTTATCTCTTGAAGGGTGATCACACTCCAGAAGCAACAAGAGCATCTCACAGAGCTACACTCCACAGTGTTTGATGTATGACAGGCAGCTGTGGCTAGATTTGAACACAAATTTGACACAACTATCTGCAACTTCAACTTCCAGCATGGTGCTCTCATCCTCACCTGCCATACTGCCATCAAAAAAGCATTAAACTGCAAATGTGCCCCCACTACCTTGGACCCCTTATCATGCTCTCATGCAACAGAGGCAGCACATATATCCTCTGTGAACCCAACAGTTCAGTTCTCAACAGGCCTATTGCAGCATTTCACATCATCCCCTATTTTGTGCAACAGGCAATTTCCCTGCCTCCACTTGCTGACCTTATAGACATCATGATAGATCATCTCCATCAACTAGAGTCTATGATGCTAGATGACATTGAGGAGAACAACACCAAATGCAACTAAGAGCATGTCATTTTTATTTTTCTTTCTTTCTTTCTTTCTTTCCCTATCAAGTTTTAATCTTGTTCACAAGTCTCCTGTTTGTTCTTTAGCCCTTTTTGCTGTATATTGCAGGCAGCTTATAGATATACAAAAATGATGATGATATGCATGCATGACAATTTTTACTCCTGCTCTTTTCCCTTCCCTTTCGACCCTGCTGCTTTCTGATGCAGCTTGCTGTGCTCTGGACTCTGTCACTCTTGCACCACAAGTTGTGCACATATGATCTGGATCTCAGCCTCCAGCAGGTGCATTGACTGGTCAATGGAGAGCCACTGAAGCCTCAGCTCTGTGTGCTGCATCTAATACCAACAATGGGCCCCCCAATTCATGGCATCCATCACATCACTGTTTTGGTAGTCAAGGTGCAATGGGGTCATCAGGAAGTTGAGGCCCATGGTTCCACCCACCTCTGGTAAGGGACCCTCTGAGTCTGACTGACCCCATGTGATGGCATGACTGGGCCCTGCTGCCTTGCTGCTGCCTTGCATGAAGAGTGGCATTGGGGACCACAGATCTGTTACCAACTGATTATAGACTGAGGCATGCTGCACCAGTAAAGTGACTCACTTGCTGCTGCTGCCCAGCTTGGCTGTATGGCATTTTCATAGTGTTGCCACTGATGTGTGCACTTGACACATCACCCTGCCCACTTGTGCCACAAGCACTGGCTGTCCATGTGCCAGCAATGGGCACACAGCATTGTTGCTTGCAAGGTGTCAACCATGCAGACATGGGGTTATGGAGTGGGTGCCTACCTGCCACATTGGCCCTTCATCTGTCTGCTTCTGCCCTCATCATTTGGCTGCACTGATGACCATCTTTGCAGTCATTGTGCCTGTGTGTGTGCATTCTCATTGGCAAGGCATGGTGTCCTCTTCTACATCTTCTGCACTGGACTTTGATGCCACTGATGATGTCAATCCAGTCAGTGGCACCATCCCATCCCCTCCTCACCCTCATCATTGTCACCTTCATCATCATCATCATTGCCTTCATTGTTGTCATCATCACTCCTACTGTGGTCCCCATCATTGTTACAAGGCACTTGCTTTGGCACCTCATAACATGTTTATTTTTTTCTTTCTTTCTTTCTTTTATCTTACTTAGTAGTAAAGTGTAGTATTATTACTACAAGTGTGAGCTTAGCTCCACTTTACTTAGTAAGGACACTCTCTTCCTTTTATAGTACTCAGTATTTACATACTGTGCTGTGAGTTTTACTCCAAGTACTATAAAAAGTTTATTTTTCTCTTTTTTTCCCTTTTTCTTCTTTATTTATTATAACATTTTACTTGCTAAGGACTATTACTATACAATTAGCAAGGACTTGTCTCATTTTATATTTGTTTACTTTTGTTTACCTTTCATTTCACTTGCACTTGTGGCTACTTTACAGTTATTTTACTATGGACATGACTTAGTCACATGATCTCATTGATTGCTGTGCAATCATTGTTGATCTGTGAACTTTAACTACTTGTACTATCTTTAGGACTCCAGTTTTGTATAAATAGTTGAAAGACTGGTGGTCTTAAAACCCCAGTCTTGTCTACTTTGCAATCTAGGGATTCTCCTACTCTGTGCTTGACCTAAGCTCATTACAAACTCACCTCAATTCTCTAAGAACTAAGTCTAAGATCTCTAAGTCACTCTAAGCATCACTAAAGATATCTTTAAACTTGTCACTCTGGATCCTCATTTAGTCATTGGTGGTATCATCCTCATCACTATATCATTGATCCCATTCTTCATCATCATCAGAGTCATCTATTACACTATTCAAGCATGTACCCACTATTTTGTTACTAGGGGTATTATCACAGACCTTCCCTAAGACCATCCAATAGGCCACTCTTAGCAATCATCAATTGGCTCCAGAGGTGCACTGATATGTGCTGTGTCAGGGTGATGGCAGAATCTACAATCACAACCACAACAATTGCTGAGGGGTGCAAATCATAAGATCCTCTAGACACCAAAAAGGGAGAGATTTAGTAGTTTAGTGCAAATAAAGTGATGATGTGACACAATTGGGTGACAATGAGGAAATGGGATGGAGACATGACACTGTAAGCTCTGCAATGGGAATGATAGAAAACATGACACAACACAATAGAGACTCAACACAATGCAATATAGAATGCAACACAACACAATGGAGAATGCAATGCAATGCAACAGAGAATGCAACAAAATAATGAATGTGACCTACAGGGTACATCCACTTTCTTGACTTTTGGGATACACAGAGGGGGAAGGAGAATACATTTTTCACAATCTGACTTGGACAGGAGAGGGGAAGACAAATCGTGGGTGGGGGGAATCTATTTGTTTCTGACAGATGATGTGCCATTTAAATACAAGTCTAGCTCCAAGACTGGAGCACAACAAAACAAAACAGAAAATTTACAATGTAGGGTTGATCATAGGGATATTTGCAATGAGGTGGAGTCTGGACATGAATGATTAAAGTATCATGCTATATGGATGAGCAGAATAGGAAAGGTGTCAATTGCACCAAATGCTGACTTTGCAGCTTGTGACTCCATGGACTGCATCTTGGCCTATACATTTTATCAATCCTGCTCCTTGTCAGCTGAACCCAGTTCTATAGTCCAATGCCTAACCAAATGCACAATTGATGTGACTGTGGATGATTATTGCATGCTGTGTATTAATGTTGCTGTGTTTGCCTGATGTCACTGATGGTCATTTTCCAGCATTACATGCACATGATGCTCATCATCTCCTCCCAACTGAAATCTTGACTGTCCACAGTCAATGCAGTTGGATGCAAGACACAGCCAGAAGGGACAACTCATGGGGGTGATGGCACAGGCAGAGTGAACAAATGAGTGGATGAGGTAGGGCATCAGGGGGTGGATAGGTGGGTATAGAGACACTCCCCAAGGTGCAGCAAGGCATAACATGGATGAGGGGGGTAGAGGGCAATTATTGCTGAATGTGGGGGAGCTGATGCAGGAAGAGGGGCAGAATGCGACTGGGTGAGGACAGGGAATGGCAGAGTGTGATGGGACACAATGGATGGTGAGCACAGATGTGAGGTGGGGATGGGCAAACTGGAGGGAAAACCAGAGTGTAGCAGAAGGAACAGGTGGGAAAATTATAGCACAAGGGGAAGGACAGAGAAGTAAAAGAAAAGAGATGAGAAATTTCTTTTTTTGTTTGGTTTTTTTTTCTTTTTTTTTGGGGAGAGGAAGGTTAGAGAAAAACAGAAAAACAGAAAAGTGAAAGGGAGCAAAAAATGTGGAGGGAGGGTGAAAAGAAATGCAGCAATTGTGAAGGTGCAGGCACTCCTGCCCTAAACTGGGGAGTGTGATAAATTGACTGCCACCACTAAGCTTCATCAACACCATCTCCTTCATCCACCAACATGTCCTGCTCCACTTCCCTCACTGCTACCTCCTCTGGCTGTGTGCTTTTGCATCTGTAAGTGTGCATGCACACAATGCTCAATGAGTGGCCACAAGGCAAATGGCTGCCTGAGGTGCAGGAGCTCAAGGCATGCAAGCAGGCAGAATGCAAGGAGGCTGAACAATGTGAGGTTGAGGATTGTGTGCAGGCAGAATGCATGGCATGGGAAGAGGTGGATTGGGTGTTGCAGGAGGAGGTGGAACATGAGGCATGTGCATTATGCATGACTGAGGAACACCTGACCTCACTGCAGGTCAAATGGGTGATGCCACAGGCAGGAGTTGGAATGTGTGGGCAGAAGGCCAAGGTCATACTGCCCCCACTGAAGCATGGGTGGGCACAGATACAAGAGTTGGGTGTCAAGGCACATGCAGTGGCCCATCAAGCAGCCAAGGGCAAAAAACCTGTGCCTCCTGAGCCAGTCCACAATGGCAGTCATGACAGCCACAGCAGGAGCAAAGATGATGACAATGAGGATGGTGATGACAATGAGGGTGAGGCTGGAGAAGGGATGGCAGAACCAACCAGCTTGACCACATCAATGGCATCAAAATGCAGTGTGGAAGAGGCAGATGAGGACACCATGGCATGCCAATGAAAATGTGCACATGCAGGCATGATGACCCTGAAGACAGTTGCCAGTGCAGCCAAGCAATGAGGGTGGAAGCAGATGGATGTGGGGCCAATGCAGCAGGTATGTACCCTCTCCATAACCTCTCCTCAGCATAGTTGACACCTTGCAGGTGATGAAGCTGTGCTCCCAGTGCTGATGCATGGACAGCATGTGCTTGTGGCACAAGTGGGTGGGGCAATGCATCAAGTGTGCACATCAGTGGCAACACTGTGAATTTGCTATATGGCCAAACTGGGTGGTAGCAATAGGTGAGTCCCATTATGGGTGCAGCATGACACAGATGCTAATCAGTGGATCACAGAACTTGTTGAAATATGGGCAAGGTGGCAAACAGCAGATTGATCATTAAGGTGCAGAGATAGGGTTGTAAACCCAGGTGAAGATAAATGAACCACAAGGACAACAGTCCAGAGGCCTAGAGAGCTAGAGACATAGCTGTAAGATAGAGAAGATGTGTACCAGAGGGTAGAGGGTACACAGAAGAGAGAGAGAGCTCAGCACATGCAGAAGTGCTGAGGTGAGACAAAGACAAAGTAAAAAAGATATAGTAAGAGCAGAATAGAGTTTAAGAGGAGCTCAAACCATAAAGAGAAAAGAAATACCAATAAGATGAGATAGAGATAAGTATACTTAATAAGTAAACAGTGTGATCAGCATCATAAGGTAGTGAAAAACCAACAGAACTGTGGTCCCCAACACTGCTCTTCATGTGAGGCAGCAGCCAGGCAGCCAGGCCCAGTTGTGCCATCATGCACAGTCAGTCTGTCTCTGAGGGGCCCCTACCAGAGGTGGGCAGATACATGGGCCTTGACTTCCTGATGGCCCTGCTGCACCTCAACTACCAAAACAGCAATGCAATGGATGCTGCCAACTGGGGAACCCTTTGGTGGTACAAGATGCAGTATGCTGAGCTGGGGCTGCAGCAGCTCTCCATTGACCAGTCCATGCATTTGCTAGAGGCCAAGATCCAAATCATCCATGCACAACTTGTGGAGCAAGAGTGATGGAGTCTGGAGCACAGCAAATTACATCAGAAGGTGGCAGGGTTGAAATGCAAGGGAATGGAGCAGGAGTAAAAGGTGCCACATGCATGTATTTTCATTTTTCTGTTTTTGAGCATCTAAGAGCTGCCAGAAACCTGCAAATATAAAGCAAAAGGGTGAGAGTAAAAGAACAAGTGGGAGACTTGTGAACTGGATTAAAACTTGATAGGGAGAGAAAGAAAGAAAGAAAGAAAATTAAATTAAAAGAGATGTGTTCTTAGTCACAGTCAGAGTCATTCTCCTCAGCATTGTCTAGTGTGGTAGACTCTAGTTGATGGAGACAATTTGTCATGATGTTGATAAGGTCATTGAGTGGAGGCAGAGAAATCACTTGTTGCACAAAATAGGGGATGACATGGAATGCCATGATAGGCATGTTGAGGACTGAACTGTCAAGTTCACAGAGGATATATGCACTGCCTCTATTGCATGAAAGAACTACAAGTGGTCTGAGATAGCATAGATGCATTTTGCAATTTAATGCTTTTTCAATTGCAGTATGGTGGATGAGGATGAGAGCACTGTGCTGGAAGTCAAAGTTGCAGATAGTCACATCAAATTTATATTCAAATCTGGCCACAGCTTCCTGTTGCACATCAAATACTGTAGATTGTAGCTCTGTCAGATGCTCTTGTCACTTCTGGAGTGTGATCACCCTTCAAGAGATAAGATCAGTGGTGGATAACATGGAATCTGGTGGTGGAATGAGATATGTAGCTTCAGCAATGTTGAGGGGTAGGATAGGGTGTGTGCTGGTAACAGCAAAATAAGAGGAACACCCCATGTGCCTATGAATTGTAACATGGTTAGCCCAAAATACACAATATGCAACTTGAAGCTGTTTTGACTGATCACCATCTGCAGCCTTAAACAAAGCCTGGTGCACATCAAAATGTGGATGCTCAATGATGCCATTGGCACAAGAATTGTAACCAGAAATGCAAATATGTCAGATGTGATACCACTGTGCCAAATAGTTGTGTGCTTTGACATATAGCACACCATTGTCTGACACAATGTCCATAATGTTGATGCACGATGTTCAGCGCGGCGGTCACCTGAGGCCAGGGCACTCCATTCAAGGAGAATAGAGGGAGTTGGTGCGAGCGCATGGGTACAAACTGGGCAGAAGCCCGAGCAGAAGCAGCAAGACCAGCATGGACGTGAAATAAAAGTAGTAAAGAGCAAGTAAGTAGTCCATGACTGGGAGGGAGAGTAAGTACTTGACTGAAGATCAGTGTCCCTAATCTGATGCTATATATATGTAAAGTAGCGGCGCACAGACCATGCTTAAGTAAAGTTAAAGTGTGGGGCATGGGTGTCAGAGCGAAGAGCATACCATGTCAACACATAAGCACTCCCCAGTGACAAAGGACATCTTCAAATATCCAGTTGTGGAGGGACTTTGCTGTCTTGGAATGCAGCATGCAAAACTCAGAATAATGCATGAGTGAGCAATGACTTTGCACAATATACTTATATCCACCAGATGGAGGCATGTGCATGAAATCCATGTACATTTTGGCAAATAAGGGTGCCAGCATTCCAACAGTTGGAGGCAGCAAGACATTCCTAATCTGCTGCAGTTGACAGATATGGCACATCTGCACAAACCAGGCTACATCTCATGGCAATTGAGGCCACCAGAAGCATTTGCAAATTAATGCACACATCACATAAATACCCCAATGACCAATATCATCATGCACAGATTGCAGAATGGGTAATCACTCCTTGTAAAAGAGGACTGCTTTGTGCTGGCCATGTGGATCTTTTTGCCAGAGCCATCCTGTGACCACAAAACATTCAGTACAATAGTGTATGAATCTTGCATACTGTGCATCATTGATATCAACAGGGTGCATTAAGTCATCCAGCCACACATGAACAGCAATAATTCACTCATCCTGTCACAGCACTGCCACATTTTGCAGAATCAGTTCTGGTTGTGTGCTTTCACCATTGTTAGGAGGCACTTGCTTTGGCACCTCATAATGGTTTCATTTCTTTCTTTCTTTTTTCTCTCTTTTTTTATTTTACTTACTATAAGCATAGTATTAACTATAGCTTGAGCTTAGCTCATACTTATAGTAAGGACATCATCTCTTTCCTTATAGCACTTTAGTATCTACATACTAGAGTGTGAGCTTAGCTCCAAGTACTATAAGGCATCTTTTCTTTCTTTATCTTCTTTTATTTTATTATAACATTTACTTACTAAGGACTATTACTATACAATTAGCAAGGACTCATCTTATCTCATCTCTGTTTATCTTTGTTTATATCTCATTCATTTCACACTTGTGGCTGAGCCACTTACTATATTCATGAATGTGTCTTAGGTCATGTGATCTCATTGATTGCTGTGCAATCATCATTGATCCATGAACCTTATTTACTTATACTATTTTTAGGACTCCAGTTTTGTATAAGTAGTTGAAAGACTGGCAGTCTTAAACCCCAGTCTTGTCAACTTTGCAATCTAGGGATTCTCCTATACTGCACTTGATCTAAGCTCATTAACAAACTCACCTCATCTCTCTAAGAACTAAGTCTAAGATCTCTAAGTCACCTTCAAAAGTGTCACTAAGACATCCTATGCTCATTACCCTGGATCCTCGAATAGTCATTGGTGGAATCATCCTTGTCACTATCTCATTAATCCCACTCTTCATCATCATCAGGAACAGTTACTACATCTATCAAGCATGTATCAATTACCTTGTTACCAGGGGTATTATTGTTTCAGACCTTCCCTAAGACTGTCCAATAGGCGGCTCTTAGCAGCCATCAGGCCACAGTACTGTATTGCCCTCTACTGGGGAGTCTGGTATGCTGTTAGCTAATATGGTGTGGGATTGGGAGATAGTGTGGAGACACAGAAATGGTGGGTTAATAATATGTATGAAACCATAAAAGTGGTTGATCCATTCATCAAATTCCTCTTCATCATTGACCTTGGGCTTATCACCAGGCTGTGAAGGCCTATGACAGTCCATCTGGACCGTGGACTACACTGGGTACATGCACAAGCGTGAAGTGAAATGCAAGGATACCAATAATCCACCTATTGATACTTGCAGAAGGTGTGAGGTCCAGGTTGGTTAGCATGCCTTTTATATACCAGGCATCAACTTCAACAAAGAGATTTCAAACACCTAGGAGGTAGAGTCTCAATGTGTGCAGGGCACAAAATAAGCCATATATCTTGAGTTTTACTTGTGAAAAGTGTGACTCTTGATCGTTAAGCATTATTGAGCCAAAGCACACAAAATAGCATCACCCATTGTTTTCCAAATCTTGGCTCAGGATGAAGCTGACCACAATATATGAGGTGTTGACTGAGAGGATCACAGGTGTGGGTGAATGATAGTTGATAGGTCTGAGTGTGGGTGACAAGAGAACAGCTTGTTTGAGATCTTCTTGCGCTGCTAGTTGCTCTGGACCAAAGGTGAAATGTTGGAGTTTACAAGTGAACATGGTGAGAGTGTGAGCATGATGTGCAAAATCGCAAATAAAGATGCAAAGAACACTGACAATACTGTGGAATGTGTGAATGTCAGAGAGGTTGCAACAAGGACCCCAAGTGGATATTTTCATGACATGCAATTCTTCAGGAATATGACCTTCTGGAGTACAATGGTGTCCTATGTGTTTGTGCAGGCTATGGCAGACAACGATCATGAATAGCAGGGTACTGAGGTCCTCCCAGCATGGGAGGTAATTGAGTAACATTACTGCAGAGATGGAGGTAGGTGTGGACAGTGAAGGAGTGCCATGACGTAAGTGTAAGAGCTGCAAGGGAAGTGAGAAGGTAAGACAAGAGTACGGGGGTGGAGGTACTCACTCAGTGTTGGTAGAACAACAACTGAGGAGACATATAGTAGGCATGCGTCTTATATAGTGGAGAAGAGTAAGGTTGAAGAGGAGACACAATCCTAAAGTACAAGGGTGTCTATGTATGTAGGGGATGCACATCATCTGGAGTAAGTGTGGTGTGGGGAAGTAATGATGATATGCAGTGGGAGATGCTGAACAAAAATGTATGTCAGGATAGGTGATGACTGATGTACTGCATGGTATTCAACACTATGATGTTGAAGTCCAGAGCACAGAGTACTGTTTTGTGCTCTGAGAATGTGCCTCCAGCATACTTCATTCATTGGACAATGCAGTTAAGATTTTGAAAGTGCTCCCAAACAAAGTGTCAGATGCCAGGATTTTGAGGGATTGTTTCATATTTACCATTGGCATTGTGGTAATTGGTGTTGGGACCTTTCACCAGTACATCATCAATAAACAGTACTGTGACATGTGGGATTTCAGACTGTAGAATGTGAGTAATGTCTTTGTGGAGAATAGGAACAGAATTTGTCCACCCCATCAGAAGGGTGACAAGATGCAATGTGCCAAATGGTGACTGGAAAGTGGTTAGATCTCACAATGATTCCATGAGTGATTGCTCATCATATCCAACATATAGATCCAATGTTGCACCACAAACATGACCCACAAATTGTTCTGTGAGAAGGTCTGTGAACAGGGGTATGCATAGTGTTGGATCATCACCATGTTGAGTGGTTTGAGACTGTACACAATCTGAAGACTGGTACCACCCTTTTTGACAACACAAAACCAGTGAGATCAGTACAATGAGTTGGACAGCTTGTAAACACCAGCTGTGACCTTTTTGATAATAAGGTGACAGACTTCATTGTAGATACCTGGTGGAATGGGAATGTTGCACTGTACCCAAGGCATGTGTTCTATGATGGGGATTTTGACAGGTGGGAAGAAGTCTCCCCAGAAATGTCCTCACTCAGAGTCATCCCACACAAAACCCAAGTGCTGTAGGCACATAAAGTGATGCATGAGATTGTGCTTGGCAGGCCCAAGGAATTTGCCTTCATGAGCTCTGTCTATGATGTCTCTTCATTCATTAGTATAGTATCTGACTGGAATAAATGGTGGAGGATTGGGTAAAAGTATAGGAATAGATGCAAGCAGGTCACCATGTATATTGTGAATATTGTGAAAGCACAATGGGAGATCAGCCATAACCAGGTGCACTTTCTTCACTACCAGCTTGTACTTTCTCTTCCTGTACATGGCAACAGTGGAGTCCGAAGAATCAAAGAAAACTGAAGCTGGAAGCATAGATGGAGTGGGATTTGTGGTGTTAAGATGAAAAATGGGAATGGAATTGTTGCAAATAAGTGAGTCTGCACTCTCACAACTGCA
Source organism: Albatrellus ellisii (assembly GCA_003314395.1). Taxonomy (NCBI): domain Eukaryota; kingdom Fungi; phylum Basidiomycota; class Agaricomycetes; order Russulales; family Albatrellaceae; genus Albatrellus; species Albatrellus ellisii. The sequence continues at coordinate 13,100 of QLPN01001131.1, forward strand.
CACATCGTTATTTTTGCAATCTCCCTGATGCTTGGTCAGATCCTCAAATTGCAAAAACCTGATACTTCTTTTTGGTGAAACTGGAATCAACAGGACCCATGCAGTTGTGTAGGCACAGTCACCAATGACCCCATGTTAGGATCATGGACTGTGATTGTCTGATCCTCATTACCAAAGTTGCAAATGATGCTTCATGTTAATACATTGAATGGTCACCCTAGTAAGATGTTGTATGTGGGACTGCAGATGATGTGAACCTGCAAATATAGTGTGATATCCTTGAATAAAAATGGAATGTTACAGGCAAGGCCAAGTGACCTGTCAACTTCACTGTTCACTGACTGCATATTTAAGGCCACATTCAGGTCATAAATTAGGCCAAGCAAATGGCAAACCTCTTCTGACATCATGATAACTTGGCATCCTGGGTCAATAATGCTCTCAACATGTAGGTTGTTGTTGACAAGTGGCAATATGGAATGCAGCAATGCTGACTCTTTTGCAACTATGAGTGAGTCTGGCAGCTGGCCAGGTGCAAGTACACTTCATACAGGTCAGGGATGATGATAGGCTTGCCATGCTGACTAGATGCAACCACTTCTTCAAATTTGTGTGGCATATTGTGCACTAGGCAACAAACCTTTTCATCAGAGATGGTCTGACCATAGCTATCAATGATGTCATTTTTGTTGTTGTCCTCCTCCATGTAGTTTGCTGCTGCTGTGGGGTGTAGAGAAGCTAGATGCTCTGCTGTGAGTTCTAGGTTCCAATCAACAAATGGTGTGTACTGCTGTAGTTCTAGTTTGGCATAAAGCAGCTTGCTTTGTCCATAGAGCATGAGAGAAAGGAAATCATCCAATTTAGAGTGGTAGAATAGATGTAAGTGCTGTCTGCTGGTACTGTGTAGTTCATGGGAGGTCTGCTGCTAGGAGGGGCACACCCCATCCTCTTTTATTGTATGGTATCCTGTATATATGTTGTCTTGGCTCCAGGCAAGAGCCTAGCAGAGGGTAGTGGGCAGTTATGGTCACCATTTGGATATATATAAGAAGAGACTAATTAAGTGTGTACATAGATGGTTGCTGCTAGGTGGCTGTGGCTCATGTTAGTGCAGTGCTTGTTGGCAGCCAGATTGCAGGTCTTACAGGGGACAGGGTTGATGGGAATTTTCTTCACCATCATTGTTACAAGGCACTTGCTTTGGCACCTCATGATGGTTTTTTCTTTTTCTTTTTTATCTTTCTTTTATCTTACTTATTAGTATTATTACTACAAGTGTGAGCTTAGCTCCACTTTACTTAATAAGGACTCATCTTTCTTTTCTCTTTTATAGTACTTAAGTATTTACATACTTAAGTGTGAGCTTAGCTCCAGGTACTATAATAGACTTATCTTTTTCTCTTTATCTTTCTTTATTTATTATAACATTTACTTGCTAAGGACTATTACTATACAATTAGCAAGGACTCATCTTATCTCATCTCTATTTACCTTTGTTATATCTAGTTCATTTTGTGCTTGTGGCTGAGCCACATTACTTACACCATGGATGCAACTTACTGCACATTACTGCATAACCTTACTATACTTAGGACTCTAGTTTTGTATAAGTAGTTGAAAGACTGGTGGTCTTAAACCCCAGTCTTGTCAACTTCACAATCTAGGGATTCTCCTATACTGTGCTTGACCTAAGCTCATTACAAACTCGCTTCATCCTCTAAGAACTAAGTCTAAGATCTCTAAGTCACTCTAAGCATCACTAAGCCATCCTATACTTGTCACTCTGGATCCTCGTATAATCATTGGTGGAATTATCCTCATCACTATCTCATCAATCCCTATCTTCATCATCATTAGGAACATCTATTACGCATATCAAGCATGTATCCACTACCTTGTTACCAGGGGTATCATTTCAGATCTTCCCTAATACCATCCAATAGGCCACTCTTAGCAATCATCGCCTCCCAAGCTTGGTAGTGGACTTCTAGGGCAATGGAATAGAGCTGATGATGAGTGATAGTTATTGGCATTTCCATGGCATGTTGGAAAACTTCTGCTGCATGGGCTTTGTCATGAATTGGTGGATCCACATGGTATGTGTTGTTGGGTTTTCTCTGTGCAGGCACAATGTGTGATGGTGCAGGATTAGTAGACACAGGTGCAGGAATTGTTGTGTCTCAAGCCTGAGCAAAAGGGTGAATTGGTGGACCATTATTGTTATGAGCTGCTGACTGAGTAGTCTCAGCCTGAGGAGGCATCAACTCCTAAGTCACCTGTGGTATGCATGAGTTAGACTGTTGAGGTGAGGTACCTTAGATGTGTCACAAGAATTGTTGCCAACTGCAAGATTTTCTTCTGCACATTGCCTTTGCATCCTAATGGTAGGCTGGAATGGTACCTGTGTGCAATGCAAGTTATACAATTCACACTCTAGATTCATGATATGCTCATCCTTCAACAGCTGATATGAGCTGGTGCCATTGTTATTGAAAACACGGTCATTTGTCACCTGCATATTTAGCATCATCTGACTGGTGCGGACATTTCCCAGATTTTGGCAATGCCACTCATTGACACAGTTGCACAACCATCATCCTGTGATGCCTCTAGGCACAAAGATCCCCATAGGCAGAACAACTTTTCCATCAGCATTCTGACTAATTTTACCCTGTGCAATGTAGTCATTGACAACCAATCATTCATGAATATAGTGGTTCATCTTGCTGCAGAAATTGCACACATTACCATTTTCATGTGGTGGTGCTGTACTTTTATGTTGTGGATGTGTTGCACATTGGGGCTTGAGCACTCTGGCAATCACCTGAGCCCAAGCATCCATGTCTGGTACTCTGGGTGATTCTATATTAATGTTAGTGGTAGGTGGTGAAGCAGTAGAAGTAGTTGTGGATGGCATCATGCCTGTTGTACAAATCACCATCATCATGTCATGAAGGACATAGCACACTGCTGCCTCTATGTCCTTGAGTGGATGCTAAGAGTGGCCTATTGGACAGTCTTAGGGAAGGTCTGAAACAATGATACCCCTGGTAACAAGGTAATGGATACACACTTGATAGGCATAGTAACTGTTTCTAATGACAATGTAGAATGGGATCAATGATATAGTGATGAGGATGATTCCACTGATGACTATATGAGGATCCAGAGTGATGAGTGTAGGATGTCTTTAGCAACACTTAGAGTGACTTAGAGATCTTAGACTTAGTTCTTAGAGGATGAAGTGAATGTGTAGCGAGCTTAGTTCAAGCACAGTATAGGAGAATCCCTAGATTGTGAAGTTGACAAGACTGGGGTTTAAGACTGCCAGTCTTTCTACTACTTATACAAAACTAGAGTCCTAAGTATAGTAAAGTTATGCAGTAATGCACAGTATTGCACAGCAATACATGGTAATGTGCAGTAATGCATAGTAAGACATATCGGTTGTGTAAGTAATGTGACTTAGCCACAGGTGTGAAATGAACAAGAGATAAACAAAGGTAAATAAAAGTGAGAAAGGTGAGTCCTTGCTAATTGTATAGTGATAGTCCTTAGCAAGTAAATGTTATGGTAAATAAATAAAGATAATAAAAGAAAAAATAAGTCTTTATAGTACTTGGAGTTAAGGTTAAGCTCATATTTAAGTACTATAAAGAGAAAGAGATAGAGTCCTTACTATAAATATGAGCTATGCTCAAGCTGTAGTTAATACTATGCTTATAGTAAGTAAGATATAAGAAAGAAAAGAAGAGAAAAGGGAAAAGAAAACCATTACAAGGTGCCAAAGCAAGTGCCTTGTAACAGTGGATATGCATTCTTGTGATCATGCTGTGGCTGAACAATCTGTAAATGTAGAGTGATGTGTTCCCACTGTTGAACATTATGTGCATACTACTACATTACTTCATCCAGCTTGCTTCCTACTATTCATACACATATGGATTACCTACAACACATACTGTACTTCTTCCTCAACCCCTTGGACTGCTTACATGTCCAAGCACACTCACACTCCACTACCTACTCTGGATGATGTGTGTCCCTCCCATGCATAGTAGTTGTTGTACTCCAATTTCCACTCTCTGCTACAACTCTACTGCTACACACTATGTAAGATGAACTATTACCATACAAACTCCTCAGATGTCTTACACACAGTCTGAGTGAGTATTCCCTTCATCTTATTCATCATTTCCTCATTACTATCTCTGCAGCAGTCTCTCTTACCTGGTGTTGCCATACTGTGCTCACCATCACTCTATCACACTGCAGATATGCTATCTGCCTCTCCCCATTCAGGGATATGTTGTTTCTCATCCTATCAATCATATTGCTGCTTGTTGCCTGCCCATTCCTGCACATACACCCACAAGCTAGGTGGGAAGCCTTCAGCATAGTGGTTACCCTGCTCATATTCTGAGAGTTGCTGGGTGCTCCACAGGAAACCCATGATGACTATGAACTGGCAGTGGTAGTCAGCAAAGTCACCTAGTGACTGCATATCCAAGAGTCTATGCTCTTGTATGGGAAAGGATAGATCCATGTGGGTCCACTTCCAAGTGACCTTGGACCCAGGGTATTGTTCATCACTTTGAAGTCTTCATATGTTTTAGTGGTATCTTTGTATGTTGGCAGTGTCACCCAGAGGTCCTGGACATCTATGTTGACATAGTGTCAGGTGTGAATTTTATGTGTTTGGTTGTCTTGAATTTGAGATCTTCAAAATATTGTCAGAAGCTGCACAGATGCTTCAGGTCAAATTTTAGTGTGGTTCTGTCACCTCATGCAGGCATTGTGTATTGAGTTGCCATTGGTGTGATATGGGGTGGGGTATGTGAAAGGGATTGGTGATTGGTTTGGTGGGATGGGGTCAGGGTTATAGTTGAGATTGAAGGTGACAATAAAGTGCTGGATGCTGAGAAGAATGATGAGTCTACAGGAGATGAAGTGCATGGGGTAACAATTAGCTCTTCTTCTGTGAGTAGTGAATGTGTGGAAGGTGGTGAATTGTGTGACAGGCCAATGAGTTGCTTGAGTTCATCTTGGAGTACTTCAATAGTCAGCAAGCTTGTACATTGTTGTGGATGAAGGTTGTAGTGGTGTCTAGATGTAATCTTGACTTGCAGCCCCTTGTGGTGGGCTCCAATATGATATGTGCTGTGTCAGGGTGATGGCAGAATCTACAATCACAACCACAATAATTGCTGAGGGGTGCAAATTGTAAGATCCTCTAGACCCCAAAAAGGGAGAGATTTAGTAGTTTAGTGCAAATAAAGTGATGATTGTTGAAACACATGATGATCAGCACAGTGGTCCTTAAGCCCAGGACACTCCACTCAAGGAGGTCTAAGAGGAGATGGCAGATAGAGCACAGGCAACTGCCCTAGATGAAGGAGAATACAACACTAGCATTGCTGAAGTATAGTAAGAGAGTGCAGTAGCTAGCTAGTGAGGGAGAAGAGTGGATAATTGACTGTAGAACAATGTCCCAGACCCATACTCTAAACACCTAAGTACACTGCACACAGACCAGGAGAGATAAGCCCTAAGGCATGTGCCATAAAGGAGCACACAGTAGATAACCAAAAGGGGAAAATCAACAATGATATGACACAATTGGGTGACAATGAGGAAATGGGACAGAGATGTGACACCATAAGCTCTGCAATGGGAATGATAGAAACACAATGCAATGCAATAGAGACTTGACACAACACAATATAGAACACAATGCAATGCAATGGAGAATGCAACAAAATAATGAACACAACCTACAGAGTACACACACTTTCTTGACTTTGGGATATGCAGAGGGGGAAGGGGAATATGTTTTTCACAATCTGACTTGGACAGGAGAGGGGAAGACAAATCACAGGCAGGAGGAATCTATTTGTTTCTGACAGATGATGTGCCATTTAAATACAAGTCTAGCTCCAAGACTGGAGCACAACAAAACAAAACAGAAAATTTACAACATAGGGTCAATCATAGGGATATTTGCAATGAGGTGGAGTCTGGACATGAATGATTAAAGTATCAGGCTATACAGATGAGCAGGATAGGAAAAACACCAATCACACCAAATACTGACTTTGTGACTCATGACTCCATGGACTGCATCTTGGCCTATATATCTTATCAATCCTGCTCCTCATCAGCCAAACCCAGTCCTATAGTCTGACACCTAACCAAATGTGCAATTGATGCAACTGTGGATGATTGTTGTGTGCCACATGTTAATGTCACTGTGTTTGCCTGATGTTGCTGATGGTTGTTTTCTGGTGTTATGTGCATGTGATGCTCATCAGCACACCATTGGTCCTTGGCCATTCTCTGGGCTTCTTCATGTGCCTTGATGCCTGACTCTTGTATCTGCACCCATCCTCACATCAGTGCAGGCAATACAACCTTGGCCTTCTGCCTGTGCATCCTGACTCCTGCCTGCAGTGTTGACTGCTCAACCAGTGGTGAGGGCCAGTATTCTTCAGTGGCATGTAGCCTGGACACCTCCTGTTCCACCTCCTCCTGCACCACACATTCTGCCTCTTCCCATGCCATGTGTTCCACATGCACACATTCCTCAGCTGTGCATTGATCAGCCTCCTCACATTCTTCCTGCTCACATGCTTCATGGTCTGCCTATTCCTGTGCCTTGCACTCAGCCTGTTGACACACCTCCCATGCAGCCAGCTCCTGTGCCTCCCACTCCACACATTCTTGCATCTTGCACTCCTTGCATTCCCATTTGGTGGCTTCCTTGAGCTCCAGTTCACACTTGAGCACCTCAGCAGCCAGCCTGGACCATTCCACAATCTGCACTGGTGGCAGGAATTCCCACACTCAGCTCACCCAGCATGCCTCAGCAATGTGTGCCAAGATACTGCACACACCTTCTACAAAGAATGTGACATCAGCTTCTGAGCTGCTGCACTGTTAATGATGGTCCTGTGTGTTGATGATTAGTATTGCACAACCCTGTGTCCATCTGCATTGCATACCAAGAGGCACACTGCACCCACTGTCCACACCTGATATGGCTCCTCAGGGAGCCCTTTGCATTGTGGCTGCTCATTTAGAGTTGCATGCATGCACAGTTGGAAGGGGTAGTGGTGAGGGAAGGGGCATGGGACATGATAGCAGTTGAAGAAGACAGTGTTGATGAAGCTTCATGGTGGTGGTCCATCTATCATGTTCCTCAGTTTAGGGCAGGAGTGCCTGCACTTTCATGTTTGCTGAGTCTCTTTTCACCCTCCCTCTGTGCTTCTCACTCCCTTTCACATTTTCCATTTTTCTCTTTTCTTTATCTTGCTCAAAAACAAAAGTCCTCCACATCACAAAAAAAAAACCTCATTCCCTTCTTATTTCACACCCTTTTGCTCTCACTCACTGTCTTGTTGCTCTATTTTGCCTTTCCATGTTCCCTATCTGATCTGTGCCACCTTTTCATTTTTCCGTCTGTCTCTCTCCTCTCCCCCAAAAAAATTCTCTCATCTCTTTTCTTCTCCTTCCCTGTCCTTTCCCTCATGCTGTAATTTTCCCACCTGTTCCTTCCACTATGCTCCAGTTTTCCCTCCAATTCACCTGTTCCTGTTATGAGGCACTTGCTTTGGCACCTCATAACTTTTTTTCTTTTTTTCTTTTTTTCTTTTCCTTTATCTCACTTACTATAGGTGTTGCTAAGAGTGGCCTATTGGATGGTCTTAGGGAAGGTCTGAAATGATTATACCCCTGGTAACAAGGTAATGGATACACATTTGATAGGTGTAATAACCATTCCTGATGAAAATGAAGAGTGGGATCAATGAGATGGTGATGAGGATGATACCACCAATGACTAAACAGGGATCCAGAGCGACAAGTTTAGGATGGCTTAGTGATGCTTAGGGTGACTTTTAGAGATCGTAGACTTAGTTCCTTAGAGAATTGAAGCAAGTTTGTTACAAGCTTAGGTCAAGCACAGTAT
>QLPN01001138.1:0-60929 GCA_003314395.1 Albatrellus ellisii
TCTACTATACGCTAATACATCTGGGATATCCGCTAGTTGAAGCGTGATTGTCCTTTTTCCTATAGCGTTTCTCAATTGTTTGGCTTCAACAAGCGTTGGCCTCACAAGCACAGTGATTCCCCAAAATACAACCCTATCCTCCAGCAGGTCTTGCAAGGTGCAATCCAGGGCCTCCATGGCATAGCAATGCTTCATAGGTGCCTCATCCCAGATGATGATCTCAGTCTCCTTCAACAGCCCCTCCTGGTCAGAGTTGCACTTCAAACTGCAGGTGGATGTTTCATGGAGGGAGATTGTTATGAGGCACTTGCTTGGGCACCTTGTAACAGACTGGTTTTTGTTGGTTTTTCATTACCTTATGATGCTGATCACACTGTTTACTTATTAAAGTATACTTATCTCTATCTCATCTTATTGGTATTTCTTCTCTCTTTATGGTTTGAGCTCTTCTTCAACTCTATCTTGCTCTTACTATATCTTCTTTGCCTCATCATCTTCTCACCTCAGCACTTCTGCTCTCTGAGCTCTCTTCTGACCTACCTGCTCTATGCAGCTCTCTATTCTCCAGTGTACCCTCTACCCTCTGGTACACATCTTCTCTATCTTACAGATGTGGCAGTTTTTGTTGTTATACAAGGTTCTTCACCAACTTTCTTATCTTCGGATTTCCAGACTTTGTGTTACATTTACTTATATCTTTATTTGTGCTCATGCGTTTGACTTGTTACTTTACACGTACATGTGGCACACTCTTATAGTTCATACTCTGCAGTTATGCGCAGTTTAAAGAAGTCCTTGGTGGCGCAACTAGCTCTTTCTCTAGTTGCTCACTTCGGACTTCAGGTACTGTACTTATCACTCTGTCTCTTGTTTCTCTAGTTGCTCACTTCGGACTTCAGTCCCCCACTTAGTGTGGTGTCTAGAGTAGCCTTCGTTGCAATCCACACAGTCCATTATTGTCATTTAACAGTTTTGCCCTCTTCTCCTCTGATGGGCTTTAGCCCTTTTTCACAATCTCAATCAGTCTTGGGCTTAATGCCTGTTTGTTTTACATCATTGTCATCTCTCAGTCTGCTGCCCTGCCCAGATTTCAATAGTTTTTTCTTTTTCTTTTTCTTTTCTTTATCTTACTTACTATAAGTGTAGTATTAACTACAGTTGTTGAGCTTAGCTTCTACTTATAGTAAGGACTCTATTTCTTTTCCTTTATAGTAATTTAGTATTTACATACTAGAGTGTGAGCTTAGCTCCAAGTACTATAAGGCATCTTATCTTTCTTTTATCTTCTTTTATTTATTACAACATTTACTTGCTAAGGACTATTACTATACAATTAGCAAGGACTTATCATATCTTGTCTTCTGTTTGTCTTTATTTACCTCTCATTCATGTCACACTTGTGGCTACTTATTTACAGTGACTTCCAAAATTGATTCAATGTTTTGCAATTTCTCATTGTTTGCTGATTAAATCAGGAACCAGAACAAATAAGACCAGAGTGTAAGTTGATGCCTAGAACTAGAACATCAGGGCTATACATTTTAAAAACAATTACATGATTCAGATCAGTATCTATGGAGGTATAAACAGCTTAATCTAGGGTATCATTGAATCAATTTTGTAACTACCTGTCAAAAAACCAGAAACTAGGAATTCTAATAATTTGTATGACCTCCCTTGGCCTTAATTACTGCTTCAAGTCTTCTAGGTATACTTTCAATCAAGTTCTGACACACCTCTGGTGGAATTTCATTCCACACCTCTGCCACTCTCTCCCAAATCTCCCAAACTCCTTTAGGCATTGTTGAATACTCCCCCAGCTGTCATTTGATATGTTGCCACAGATTTTCATGTCTGGATACTGTGGAGCCAAGTACAGAACATTTATATCATTGTCTTCAAACTATTTGGTGGCCTTTTTGGAGGTGTGCTTGGGGTCATTATCCTGTTGAAAAATGACATCCTTGGTGGAAAACCCTGATTCCTCCAGGCTGGGCAGTAGGTTGTCCTCTAAAATACTCACATACTGATCCGCATTCATCTTCCCCCCAACCTCTGCAAGTCTTCCAACTCACTCCCAACCTGTACAGCCCCATACCATGATGTTTCCACCTCCAAACTTCACTGTGTCCTGCATCTCACAATCAATCAGCCCCTGGCCAACCTGCTTCCAAACCCACTGCTTTCCATCTGACCAAATAATCCTCTTCCAGTCCTCTACAGTCCAGTTTTGGTACTTCAAAGTGAAGGCTAAACATTTCTTGCAATGTACTGCAGAGAGTAGTGCCTTTTTCTTCTTTGTTACAGCCTTCAATGAATATTGTTTAAGAACTCAGTGCACAGTTTGTGAGGAGACAGGGTTGGGGGTGATGGAATTGATGTGCTTTGTGGCCTGGACAGCATTGGTAACCTTTCCTGTGGTGATTTGTGTAATGATAGTGCATTCAGAGGTGGCAGAGAGCTTGGAAGGATGACCAGAATGAGGTGACTGACAGTTGGGAAGGAGGTTTTGGAGGGCCCTGGCAACTGTAGGCTGGCTAACACCCAGAGAGGAAGCAATTTTACAAGTCAATTGACCATTACTGGCTAGAGCAATGATGTTTTCCTTCTGAGCAGAGGAGATAGAGCACATGGGAGAATTGAGAAGCATTGAGTGGGTTGGCAGTGCTTAAATAACTTCAGTTGAAGTGGTTGCTAAGATACAATCTCTATAGCAACCATCTGTCAATCACATATCTGTCAAAGTTTGACAGATCTGTCAGGCTTTGACAGTTCTGACAACCAGTTACAAAATTGATTAAATGACATTCTAGATTGAACTGTCTGTATCTCCATGGATACTGATCGAAATTATGTAATTCATTTTCCAATGTACAGCCCTGATGTTCTAGTTTCAGACATCAACTTACACTTTGGTCTTATTTGTTCTGGTTCCTGAGTTAATCTTAATCTTAATCATAGTAAAAATGAAAGAATCATTATATTATAATATATAATCTGCTCTTGAGTTAATCATTATTTTTTATTAATATAAATTACTAGATTCAAAAATAATTATGTATCAATTTAAGGAAGAAATACTATTAGATTTAGAGATACTTTCAGTTTTAGAAATTTAGGAAGAATGTGGGTTATGGCATTTAAACACATATGTTTATACTAGGTTATGTCCAAGTTCTTGGTGATGATATTGTGCAAAATTCTTTTTGCCCTGGACTATGTCCTGGTTTCTCAGGGTTTCATAACTCAGCACTGTGCTGCCTTTGAGATGAGTCCCATGCAGCACATACAGGGATGCTGGTTTCTTGTTTACACCATCCACCCAACCCTCCCTTTCCAGTTTTCTGCTTCTACAGTTGTGTCACTCACTATCTGCCTGTTGGCTGCTTTTATTCATTCTGCATCATCAGATCAAGTTGCTACTATTTTCCTACTACCCACCTGCTGCCTTTGTTGTAGTCTCTGGGTTTCATCCTCACTCCAGTCATGTTTTGCTGTGCAGTGCATTCACTGGTGATGTATAATAATGCATGCAGGGAGTGATTCCACTATGCTTGTCTTTTATGTGCTAGCCATCTTCAAGGTGCAAAGTCAATTTGAAAATGTGTGCCATCTCCTGCCAGTACAGTGCAGCATATGAATCTCATATATATAATGTGTGGTGAAGTGCCAATGTACCATGCCTCAAGCTATACACCATCTGACTTCACACATTCTCACTTGCTTATTACTGTATGGTTTATCCATCAGAAAACAAGTTGTTATGCATGGTAACTATTTCATGTGGGAACAAGTATCATAGGACAATTGCAGCATATACATAGAATAGGTATCTCAAAGCTAGTTACAACAATGAGCATAAGTTTGTTGTCCATGCTTAAACTGGTGTCAAACCAATATCTGCATGTGTGTAGGTCATGGAAATAGTTCATCTTTATATCTCTGAGTTGTATAGCTCAACAGAATCACCACATGGAATGCACACAACTCTGCACCCTGCCTATGCATTGCTTTGGGTTTTGTTGATTCTCAAGATACTCTCCATCTTGCCCAGGATCCTCATCCAGTTCTTCTGGGCCAGAGGAGACTTTGGTGGCACAATTTCAATTTCTGACAGAGATTCCATGTTAATATTTGTGCATCCCTTTGAATGGCAGGTCCCCACTGTCATTGCTTCAGATGAGAAGGAAGCCATGGTTTTGGGTATTAGTATTATGGGAGAATTGATATTCCATGACTCTACCAAGCCTGTGCTACATGTCAATAGAGATGGAAATCATGACATGTGCCTTCAGTTGTTGGCAATAGATTTCAATGAGTTTTCAATGGAGAGTGCAAACAAAGGATCTACAATAGGCAGACCTGGTGAATTGACAGAGATAATACCAGTCAACCATTGCCACATTTGTGGACTAATTGAGGTAAATTACAGACCCTCAGAGGAAAATTCAAACTGTAATTTTGGCCAGCTATGATGTGTGGCAACATGTCTTGCATCTTTGTTCAACTGTCTCATCTGCAGATACTTGGCCATGGTGGCAGGCCTAGGCTCTGGCACCTGAGTGTAAGGCAGATGCACATCTGTTACAATAGCCACCTTAGGTCCTGGTTCCCAAATGCCCCCCAATGAGACAATGACTTTGTTCAACTTTGATAGACAGTGACTTGTGGATTAGATGTTATGAGGCACTTGCTTAGGCACCTTGTAACAGACTTGTTTTTCTTTTTTCTTTTTTCTTACTTACTATAAGTGTAGTATTAACTGTTGAAATCCTTGTGCATGCTAGTACACTTTCATTCAACCTTCCTCCACACACATATGCCATTACCTACTACTTACATACTTACTTCCTCTGAACCCCTCGAACTCCACTTCACACTCCACTCACTTCTCCAGGATGACACACATCCCTCCTTGTTATAGTAGCTGTTGTACTTTCCAACTTATACTCTGCCCCAACTCTACTTCATCTCTACTATATAAGATGGACACCTATACTACAACTACTCAGATGTCTTTCCACTCAGTCTGAGTAAGTACTTCACACTTCCCCATCTTCACCCATACTCATAGCCTCTGCAGCAGTCTCTTTCTTACTTGACATTGCCCTACTGCATTTGTCCTCTCTTACTGTGCTGCAGTTATGCTTACTGCTCTCTCCCCTTTTGGGGATATGCTCTCATACTTCCTCCTGATTATACTATTGTTTATTGCCTGCCCAGACCTGCATGCACATTAACTACAGTTGTTGAGCTTAGCTCCAACTTATAGTAAGGACTCTATTCCATTCTCCTTTATAGTACCACAGTATTTACATACTGCACTGTGAGCTCTACTCCAAGCACTATAAAGCTTCTTTATCTTTTATCTTTCTTTCTTTATTTATGTTTACTTGCTAAGGACTATCACTATACAATTAGCAAGGACTCATCCTATCTTGTCTCTATTTACCCTTGTTTATCACTTGTTCATTTCATGCTTGTGGCTACAGTTACTTTAGCTTACTATGGATGCAACTTGGTCACATGATCTTGTTGATTGCTGTGCAATCATCATTGATCAGTGAACCTTATTTTCATTTACTATTCTTAGAACTCCAGTTTTGTATAAGTAGTTGAAAGCCTGGTGGTCTTAAACCCCAGTCTTGTCAACTTTGCAATCTAGTGATTCTCCTATACTGCACTTGACCTAAGCTCACTACAATCTCACTTCATCCCCTAAGAACTAAGTCTAAGATCTCTAAGTCACTCTAAGCATCACTAAGACATCCTAGACTTGTCACCCTGGATCCCTGTTTAGTCACCAGTGGTACCACCCCCACCACTACCATGTTGACCCCACTCTTCATCATCATCAAAAATGTTTACTACATTTATCAAGCACATCACGACTACCTTGTTACCAGGGGCATAGTTATCACAAAACTTCCCTAAGACTGTCCAATAGGCCACTCTTAGCATTAGATAGGAGTACTACAAACACCACACTAAGTGGGGGACTAGAGTCAGAGATGAGCAACTAAAGAAAGAAGCTGCACCACCCAGAACTCTTGTATAGTATGTGTAAGTGCAGAGTATGAACTATAACCATGTGTACTATGTATGTGCTGAGTCAGAACTTAACTTAAATGCATCAGGACCAAGAAAGATATAAGTAAATGTAACACAAAGTCTGGAAATCTTGAGATAGAGAATTAAGAAGATAGTTGGTGAAGAACCTTTGATAACAACAGACTTCTGATGCTAGCATCTTATCCAGCCCATCTTGGGCACACACATGGGCAAGAGCATTCTGATCCAGATCAGGGTTCTTGCAGAAACAATGCAGGTCTTCATAATCCTCACCATAAATTTGAGTACCTTGTTCATTGTGACCCTAACCATCATGACTCTTCTCAGATGAGGCAGTTCTATCACTGATGCAGCACCAGGAGAGATAAAAGCACCACAGGATGACTCTGGAATCTTCTCCAGTACACTGAATGTGGCAATGCTGGGGCTGTGTACATCTTCAGTGAAAGAAGGGTTTGCAGTCCTGGTTAGGCCAATGAGAGTTGTTCAGGACTTGGTAGGTGCAGAGCTTGACATCAATGCAGCCTGTGTATCCAATCAAGTCATGAAGGCAGTGGGAGATGACCAATGAAAGATGAGACATACTGTGGTGAATTGAAGGGCCTCCCTCCTGACACCACCTGTAGTGGGAGCAGCCTGTGCACACTCAGCAGCAGGAATTGTTGAAGATAAAGGTCAAAAACCTGACCATGTGCTTATGAGCTAAACTCCCCTATCTATCTCTTGGCTCAGAGTAGCCAGCTCTCTTGACAGGAACTAGCCATAGTACAGCTTCACATCATGTTAAAAGCACTTCAGTTAACTAAGACCTGGTAGCTCAGTGGTTAGAGCACCCACCTGGAGTAAGGGAGGTCCTTGGTTCAAACACAAGCCAAGTCACTATTTTGGCACTAGTTCTGCTCAACAGGAATGAACACATCAAGGGTGATCACATTGAACTTGGATGTCTTGTTATCAAGCTGCCTTCCTGCTGACATCACTGTCTCTCCTTGATCCATATTAATCAGTGGTGTGGTAGGGTGATGGCCTTCAGCAGTACTATGTGTGTTGATGTCTGGTGATGTAGTATGCCAATCCAGTTCAGTGGTCAGCAGTGGTGGGGACAACCCCTTGATTGGATATTCAGTGGTGTATCCTGACAGAAAGCCATTCCTGGTTAGCCCCTGTCTGTCAATCTGTGAAGTGATTGAATATTGCCATACCAGACCCTGAGTACAAGGGGGACATGGAACAGGAATTGTGGTGGGTTACATGATGAAGACTGTTGGAAGTGAGAATAGCAGTGAGGCTTTCTGGGTTGAGTAGTGTTGGGTGAAGATGAAGGATGGTTGGTGAAAAGATGATCAAGGTGAGATAAAATGCAGAGAGATCCTGAACACTATTGATAACATTATACTAAAGGGATGAGGGGTAGAGGTTCAGCCAGGAATGTGCTCCTGAAGCACCAAAATATATAGGAGGGCTGGTGAGGATAGAAGGTGACTGCATGTACACAGGTTAGCTTCATGGCTAGGCAACACTGATACACTTGGAAGCAAGGGATGAGTGAAACTGACATGAGTTGAACATGTTTACCCCAACACATAACAAGATGCTCATGGGTCTATGGATGACAAGGCACTAAACACCTAGTTCAGGAGATCACAGCCCATGTTATCATATTTGAGCAGATGCAATGCTACCAGCAAGAGGAAAAAGGACACAGGGCCAACAAGGATACATACTGATGAATCACCACAGTGTGATGCACAGATTGCTTTGCACATGGAGACTGTAGAACATGTATGTGGATAGCACACACATGATTGGACATTGACCATGGTGAGTTCATGCTGGGGACAATGATAGGAAGGACA
Organism: Albatrellus ellisii; assembly: GCA_003314395.1. Lineage (NCBI taxonomy): Eukaryota > Fungi > Basidiomycota > Agaricomycetes > Russulales > Albatrellaceae > Albatrellus > Albatrellus ellisii. The sequence goes on from QLPN01001138.1 coordinate 7,929, forward strand.
TGACAAGTGCATATGATGAATGCTGTCTGTCTGTGGGTCTATGTGAGCATCCACCAATTCAATTATTCCATTGCCCTCATCACACCAGCATATTGGTGCAACCCATGCATGCCTGCATAATGATGCCCATGATGTATGGGCTGACCAGTGCTGGTACACAACCTCACACCCATATGTGATATCCTCCTATCAGCATTTGCACCAAACATTAGGTACAGCCACACACAGCCTTTGAGCAAAGACACTGGGGTGTCTGAGTTCAGGCCTGATAAGCAACACAGTGCTTTGCAAATGGTGCATGCTACAGATGCTGTTCTGGAGCCATGCAATGGTGTACCAGACACATTCTGTTAGGGTAGGTGGACTCATGGAGAGCAGAGTGAGTGGGAACTCACACACAGCTCCTCCCCCTTCAATGTGGAGCCTCCAGCAGATGGTCAAAAACATGCACCACCTCACCTGCAGATGCAATGAGCCAGTCTGGTAGTGCCACATTGTTGAGCAGTGTAATAATGAGCATGACCAACAGTCACAGCTGTGAGGCTGATGCTATGTCAAAGCTGAACAACTGATGAAAGGTATAAAACAAACAAATAGGACAATCGCACTTTGACTAGTGGATATCCCAGATATATAATCAGCTAAGAAAGACAAGGAGAGAACTAGAATGTACTGCACCTAGCAGATATCCCAGATGATCAGAACTGGGGATAAAACACTAAGTGGACTATGCTATATATACTACCCAAAGGAGTGCACAGACTGTGCTGTACAGTATAGGGCTGGAGAATGAGAAAGTACAGTAATGATGTCAGATCTAATAATAGAGAGGACATGTAAGTGCTGAGAGGCTCTGCAGCAACTGTAGGAGTGATTGGTGATACTCCCTGGCAGGTGTGAGAAGGATTGGTGAGCATGCACAGTAAGGGTGAGAAAATGAAGTATAATTAAAGATAGAACAGGCTGATCAGAGATCGGACAACATATGCATCATCAGCTGATAAAGATGAAGAAGTGGAATGTATGACCATGGGAATCACTTTGATGGATCAGGAGTGATTATAAGATCTATGACAATAGAGACATAAGAAAATAGAGGAAAATGAAGAGAAGAATAGGGAAAATAATAGCAGCCTGACAACAGCTTGGATGTGGAGAGGAACAGCTTGAGTGTACACAGCATGTGCATATGGGGTGAATTTGGCAGGAGCCTGACCTCCTCATTTGCAGTGCCTCACAGAACTGCATGGAAACATTCAGTTGCACCATGCCCAAGGACCTGAAGAGTGGGTGACATACACCATCAAAACTCATCTTGTCCACCTTCCTGCTGAGTAGTTCAGTCTCAAATGCAGTGACTTTGAGTTGGAACAGATGACCAGCAGTATGTGGAGCTCACCAGCACATTCATACAAGGACTACTTCATGTTTTGAGACTGAGTGCATAGACCTAGGGTGTGAAGCAAAACAGACTTCATATGCTAACATTCCAATTTCCAAAATGGACTAGAGCTCCAAGTAAGTTAGCTTGCTTATGCCAACCCAACATGAACAGCCACTCAAGCAGTGTGATAGCATTACATACTACTATCATGAATGCAAAGTCCACCAGTCATGCAAAATGGTTTTTCACCACTGCCACAAGTCCTTAATCCTCCTGGGATTATCATCTATGATACTACTGAATCATGGAACTATTTATTTTGTGGGAAAAAATGCCCTATGAGAAGCCACCAAAAATCAAAGGGATACTCAGCTCTCAGCAAAACAGACAGGGCATTGAAAAACTCAAGACTTTCCCTGAGCACTACAATTACATACAGAATGACTGTACATGGACTGTATCCTTTCATTCAATGTGATATGAGTGTTGAGATGAATGAATATTCCAAAGAGTGATACATGATACATTTGAGTGCAAACTCACTCTGACATGTCAATTTTGCATTAGGACATGACTTTGCTCTTGATGCTTTGAGAAGTGTCTATGTCTCATGAATGCCTCCCTGAGAATGCAATTATCATACCAAACCTGAGGTAATCATCCAGCTGGGTTACACCCTTCTTTCTGGTCAGGAGAAGCTTGGTATTTGCTGTTGCCAAAGAATGGACTGAGGCTCATGGTATTCTGGGCAGGTTGAACTCAAAAATGAAACTGAACTTGGAGCCTGATAGTATTGCAACAGCAGAAGAAGGCTGACTTGTTGAAGATTTTTTGATTTGAACCTCAGCCTGTGAGACTACCCAGTTTGTTGGCCTTGTAGGTTGCACTCCAAAGTCAGGTCAGCACTGCTGACTCAAGCACCACACTGTTCATGTACATATTTCATTATGAGTGTTGTGGTAGTGGGAAAGCATGCAACAGGAATGAGGGTGCCTCTTTGCCTTGAATATTCCAATACATCAATGATGTGGGTGTGGTGCTGTGATCAAAATAATGCTTGCCAGAGGATCAGAGGTGGCTGTAATAGGTTTACATTCAATATTATGTCAGTGCAAGTAGCTCACAATGAATGACTTGAAGACTCCACTTGCACACAGAACATTGTCCCTTGGCTATTTAACATCTGTACAAACCTGTTTTTTGGTATCTTCAGATATGTGCTTGTCATATCAAATGGTGAGGAGAGTCAACAAGGTGCAGATAGCTGTATACGTCCTTTTCAAAATGGCTCATACTTCAGTGATGCACTCAAAATAGACATGTGGATATCCATGGTGAATTACCTATAAATGAGTTATACATGGAATGCTAATATATATCATACAAGGTTCTATGAACTCTGAGTCACTAAATGGCCCTTGCTGAAGGACAACTGCATATTAAGGATGTAATTTTGATGTGTGGTACACTGAAAAAAAAGCAGATGAGCAGACAGGATAGCTGTGACATAGAAAACCTATGAAAATGTGGAGGGAAGAGGAGCAAACAGCCATCTGGACAGAATCCCAGAAAAACCATTGCCAGGGAAGCTAGCATCACATATGTGCCCACTGCAGAGCTTGAAGGGATCAAGTTCACTGGCAGTTCATGGTGTGGCTAGCTAAGCTGCAGGCAGAAATCACCTGGATTCATGCCTTCCGGTACAACTCAAACTACTAAATCATTTTCCCAGAAAGGCTGTAAGATATGGCCTAGGTGGAGCATACTGCCAATGTCTTACAATAGCCTTGTACCAAGTATGTGATAAGTATCCTGATCCATGACTGGTTTAATGTCCTTGCCATTTATGAGCTAACAAGCTACTAAATGTTTGACTTGTCATCACATGCAGGTGCTCCACCAAGCTATAAGTCCCTTTTTGTCTGGTTCCATTATTGTTTTCCACCTTATGTAGCTTGATGTAAGACATAACATAAAAAATGTGACCTTGTCACCTGCCTGGTCATGGGGCTGATGAGGTGCACCTCCATTGCATGCAGCAAGCACAAAAATACATAGCTGGTAGGAATTTGAGACTATGCAAGAGCCTAGATCTGAAGACCAGACAATGAATGGTGTGTGGAATGTGTGAGTAGGTGTGAAAGTGTGACAATGTGTGAGTGACCCAGCCTCCAAGCAGACTTGAAGCCCCTGGGCTCTGTCCAGCCCCCCCACCCAAGAGCCACCAACATCCATGCTGACCTAGAAAACCTCTACCCCTTCAGTCATCAAGCCACAGTAATATGCATATATAAATATAAAAAATATATAAACTGTGGGGGAAAAGCATGCCCCTCACACATGCCCCCTCCCCCCAAGAGCCTATCCAAGGATGAGCCATTAGAGAAGGTGTAGGATATGCATTAATGAGACATAAATTGTGGAATGAGGAAGCTTGAAAGAACAGAGAAAAGGTGCAGAATTCAAACATCGGAGGGCAATGAAGTTCAGTTGTGCAACTCACCAAGGGTGCCATGCAGACAAGCAGTACCCCTCACATGCCAAATAGCTGTATCTGGGTTCAATAGATGGAATGAGAGATCCCCAGCTTTGCATGGCCACCATTGGACATTTGAGTAGGTAATGAGAGGCTGTATCTCTCTGGTTGCTGCAGGTGGAGCACTGGGCCCTGTCCACTTTCTTGGTTGGAGCCAAGCATGACATGCCACAAGTGCAGCTGGTACAGAGGGCTGGCCTGAGTACTGATGGCACTGATCCTAGATAGCCTAGTAAGAGGGTGAGGAAGGATGAAGAAGGGAGGTTTCAAAAGGCTCTTAGTCATTGGCCTTGTGGGATTTGGCTCAGCCATGCTTCCAGCACAATTCCAGGGAAGTAATGTGAGATTATTGGGAGGTGAGGATGCTCAAGGGCAGGAGAGAATCCCACAGAACAGTGGGGGACCATGACAGTCAACAGGATCACATTACCCAGAGTGGCCATGGCCCTCTTTGCATGTGCATCCACACACTTATTTCCCAAAACATGCTCATGGCCTACAAGTGTATTGCCTTGGGGTGAGCTCTCACTGTTCATATCTGATGCAGAGCCTGGTCAACTGCAAAAGTCCCTGACATTATTTGGTTACAGTATTAACCTCAAGAAGATGGAGGTTGACTCAGTTCAGTCTCTATTATCATTGTCAGAATATAAAATTACTATAATGATACATATATCATATGGGTTGAGGGGCACACTTTTCCCCATGGGGTTTTAACATGGCCCCAATGACCACCATGGATAAAGGAATGGATCCAGGAAGCAGACAGATAGGGAAAGGCAGTATAGGTGAGAGGAACCTCATGTACAGAAAGGTAGCCTCAGACTTCAAACACACCTATGGCCCCTCATGCACCAGCACTCCCTATTCATCTGATGCACCATTCATGTCTGGTCCTCAGACCCAGGCACCTGCAGAGTCATGAAGGAGCAACAGCTGGTACATTGGCACAACCATGCCTCACATGACAGAGGAGGGGACCTCAGGCAGCTACATAAATAGGGGAGACTACATACAAGCAGACTGCTAAGAGTGGCCTATTGGATGGTCTTAAGGTAAGTTTGCAATAACTATACCCCTGGTAACAAGGTAGTTGTTGTGTGCTTGGTATGTGTAGTAAATGTTCCTGATGATGATGTAGACAGGGATCAACAAGATAGTGATGAGGATGATACTGCTGATGACTAAATGAGGATCCAGGATGATGAGTTTATGATATATTAACAATGATTAAGGTGACTTATAGGTCTTAGACTTTAGTTCTTAGAGTTATGAGCAAGATGAGGGCAAGTTTAGATCAAGCACAGTATAGGAGAATCCCTAGATTGCAAAGTTGACAAGACTGGGGTCTAAGACCACCAGTCTTTCGACTACTTATACAAAACTAGAGTCCTAAGAATAGTACATGTAGTTAAGGTCCACAGATCAACAAAGATTGCACAGCAATCAATGAGATCATGTGACTAAGATGCATCTTTAGTGAACTAAATAAATGTAGCCACAAGCATGAGTGAAATGAAAGATAGACAAAGACAAATAAAGATAAAGATGAAAGAAGATAAGTCCTTGCTAATTGTATGGTAATAGTCCTGAGCAAGTCAATGTTATAATAAATAAAGAAAATATAAGAGATAAAATGCCTTATAGTACTTGGAGCTATGCTCACACTCTAGTATGTAAACACTGAAGTACTATAAGGGAAAGATAAGTCCTTACTAAGTAAAGTTGAGCAAAGCTCACACTTGTAGTAATAATACTACATTTTACTAGTAAGTAAGATAAAAGAAAAAGGAAAGAAAAGAAACAAGTCCATTACAAGGTGCCTAAGCAAGTGCCTCATAACAGAATATCACCATACCAAGCCCTGAGTAAAGGAGGGACACAGGATTGACACTTCAGTAGGTGATGTGTATTGACAAGGAACATTGGAAGTGAAAGTAGTGGCAATGAGGCTCTCCAGGATAGGTGGTGTTGGAAAAGATGAAGGATAATTGGCAAAGAGGTGAGTGAAGAAAGATAGAATGTGGAAAGGCAACTTGAATGTTATGGATACCATTCCAGAGAAGGAATGAAAGTGAAGAACCAGCCAAGAATGCACACCTGCACATAAATATGTAAGAGTGCTGGTGAGAATACAAGGCAACTGATGGGTGACTTGTGTATGCACCATTGGATGCAGGATGGGGAGGCAATACTGGCAAGTTCACAAGTGACAATGAGTGGTGTTGACCAGATTCCTCATGAGAACATCTATGGGATGCCAACAGATGAGACAATTAGTTCAGGAGATCACAGCTTATGTCATGGATCATTGAGCAGGATGCCACACAACCAGCAAGGAGAAAGGCAGCAACCTGTTGACACTAACTATAAGGAAACATACTGGTGAACCACCATGGTATGATGCATAAAGAGTTTTGCACATGTAGACCATGCAGATCATGCAGGAGGATTGGATTTGATGAAGGTTGTCAAAGGTGGGTGCAATGGAAAATACACTGATTTGGTTATTCTGCTGCACTCATTGCACTAGTGCATTGGAACAGCCCATATGTGCCTACACAAGTGATTTGGAATTTGGAATTTACACACCTTCAGGTGACAGTGATGCTCAACACAGCATTATGCATGGCCATCAGAGTTGCAGGCTGTGCATTGGACTCTGCTGCAAAGCTTGTGCAAAGCTTGCAAGGCCAATTGCTAGCTGACAGGGCACCCAAGTGGTGCCTGGTGCTTGTACACATCCTCATGCACATGCACAATCTCCCCTGTACAGCCATGGCCTTTGATGGGTGACATAGTGCCTTGGAAACAGTGCATTTGATAGGTGCTGTTGTGGAGCCACACAATGGTGATGTTAGATGTACTCTGCACAAAGTGAGCACTGGCCATGGATGTGTGTAATCACTGACAGGCAACTCCATGTCATATGGCCAGTCTTGACCTCATTTGCCTCACAGAACTATGTGGGGGCATGCACCACACTTGCTAATGTGTAAAGGGTGACAGTGGTGGCTGCAACATCCAAGCCCATCTCATCCACCATGACCTTTCTGCCTGGGAGCACAGTCTGGCCTGGGTGTGAGCATAGTGATTTCAAGTTAAAGTGGGTGGTCAGCAGCACACAGAGCTCACCTGAGACCAGGACTGCAGCAAGTTTTGGAGACTGGGCAGGGCAAAAGCAACAAGTGCAGATGACTAAGCCAAACTGTGAGGTGCATGCTAAACAGCGAGGTCACAACTGAAGAGGAGAAGGATTGGTGAAGGATGAGACAATACACCTAAGAGAAGGGTCACACCATATAGCAGATATCTCAGATGTATAAAGCTAAAGAGCTATCTACTACATGAGAGTCTTTATATACTACAGGGATCAGTGCACAGACCATGTGCTGTCACTGTAGGGCAGGCATATGTAAATAAGATGCACAGCATCTGTGAGAAGTATCAGTAAGCAATGCGCAGCATTGCACTGCATCAGTAAGTGTCTGTGGGAAATGTAGTCATATCTGTATAGTAAGCGGTCCAATGACTAAATGGAAATGAGTCATAGATAACTGCGATAAGATCTACTGATGATCTCAATAAGATGAGATAAGATATATCATGTAGATCTTGAGCGATAAGGATGAAAGAAATTGTAAAATGAAGAGAAAAATAAGTATGTCCTGACACAAATATGGGGCCAAGGGCATGTACACATTATAAGGTCTGTGAAGGAGACTAAGCCATGAAATTATGATTATTATCATATAAGAAGCAAAGCCAGGATAGTGTGAGTGGAGACAAAATGTGACAGAAGATATCAACAAAGCTGAGCCAACCCAATAGCTCATACATTGTGAGTGATATTGCCTGATACAAAGATACAGTACAATAGCAATAGAAACAGGTGAAGCAAGCCATGCAATTGGTGTTGGGGGCAAAATGAAGTCACCATACCAGAGCAGTTCACCACCTGGCAATTACCTGGCAATCACCAGGAGTCTGTATGAGGGCATGGTGAAATGTGGCAAATTACAGACCATTCCAGAGCTTCTGTTTTGGCAACATCAGTGCAATACACTCAAAAACCCTGTCTTCTCAATCATTCCCCACACTGTCAAGGCTGAACACATCCTTTCTGATCTAGGTGATGTTCAGGGTGTGAGGTGCTACCAACTGACAGTACAGACTTTCAAGAGTCCTGCAAAGCTTCCAGTTAGTGGGAACTATGCATATATTCTACATCACCATGCAAATAATGTAATCTGGGCAGCACAGCAAGGGAAGCAAACACCATGACATAGAACAGATAAGTGTAGAGCCCAAGGGCCATTATAGTAAGAGACAAGGCTACAGCTTTGGTAAGACAGAACAGAGGGCCTTAAGACCACATCCATAAGAGGTGTACCAGATGGTAGAGGGTACACAGAGAAAGAGAGAGCTGTATAGAGCAGGTATGTCAGAAGAGGGTTGAGGGAGGAGAAAAGATACTCACCTCAGCAACATGCAGAAGTGCTGAGGTGAGAAGATGATGAGGTAAAGAAGATATACATACTAAGAGCAAGATAGAGTTGAAGAGGAGCTAAAACCATAAAGAGAAAAGAAACACCAATAAGATGAGATAGAGATAAGTGTACTTAATAAGTGAACAGTGTGATCAGCATCATAAGGTAGTGAAAAAACCAACAGAAAAGAGCCTTGGACAACATCTGTGACACTGTCATGCTCATATGCACACCAGTGACACCTAGGACTCAAGCATGGGATATCAACACTCTGCTCTCAATCAAAAATGTTTCTACTATGTTGTAGCTACATGTTTACATTGCAGGTATGATGCAGAAATTGAGAAAGATATTTTGCTATTTTGCCTGGCAATTGGTGAAATTTACCTTGAAATTTTTTTGCCCCTGACACTACATGCAATCTCTGACTCACTGGAAAATGGGGTGTCTGGAGACAACTACTGTACTGTAGGGCCAACATACCAATGGCTATCAAGGCTGCATATATGTTGCCAGTAGTAGTCCCAAGACATATTTGTAGAAGTAGCTGACCTCAGCAGTAGTCATTCTACATTACTGGATATCTACTGATTATAGCTGGTCAACACATCAATCAATATTGATGAACCATCTCCCACTTCAAAAACAGTAGAGCACCCACAAATTTTGAAAGTTCCACCCCCAAACTGCCAGCCTGAGTGCCTGTTGTGTATATGTATGAACAAGTCTCCAACCACATGCAGAGCATCACCCCTTGGCTATTCAACATTTGTAAAAACAGGGCTTTTGATGTCTTCAGAGGTAGGCTCATTGTATCAAAAGGTGAGGAGAGTCAATCAGATGCAAGCAGCAGTATGCTCATTTTCAAGATGGCCCTGGGCCACAATTCAGCAATCTGCTCAAAATAGACATGTAGATGTCTACAGTGGATTACCTTCGAATGGCTTATATACATGATATAAAGTTCTGTGGATTCCAAGTCACTAAAGAGCTCTCACTAAAGGATGTCTCACATTAATGATATATTTATGATGTATGACACACCAACAAAAAAGCAGATGGGCAGACAGGATGTCCATGCCACCAGACAACCTATAAAGAGACATGGGGTTTGAAGGGGTGAACACTTGTCTAGACAATATCACAGAAAACCTATGGCCTAGGAGACTAGCATCACATATGTGTGCACCACAGAGCCTGAGGGGATTATGGTGTGGCTAGCTGAGCTGAATGGCATTGAAATCACCTGGATTGGTACCTTCTGGCACAGCTCAAACTATGAAATGATTCTCACAGACAGACCCCAGGATGTAGCCTGGGTGCAGCATACTGCCAATGTCTCATGAATATCTTGTACCATCAGGAGTACTTGATAAGTTATCCTGGTCTATCATTGTGCTGTGCAGTGTTGTGAAGATGACTGGTTCACTGTCCTTGCCACTTACAAGCTAATGAAATGTTTGACTCATCATCACATGCAGGTGCTCTGTCAAGCTGTAAATCCTTGGTGTTATTGGTCAAAATATTCACATCAAGAAGATGGTTGGTTGGTTGACTCAGGTTCAGTCTCTATATCATCACTGTAGGAATATAAGCAATCACTGTAATGATACATAGCATGCAGATATGAGTGAGGGATTGTGGAGCAACTGTGGAATGTACATGATGGATGGGTAACATGAAGGTAGTTATATGTTAGGGTTTAGCATGTGTGAGCAGCCAAACACCTATGACAAAGGCAAGGAGACTCTGAGGCAAATGTGACAAGAGGATGGACAATGGCTGCAATTGCACTGACAAGATACAGAACAATGAAAGAGGTTAAACTAAAGTATAAGGACAATAGGTAAGGGAGTCTTTATAGTACTTTAGCATGTTACTTCTGCTGGCTGATGAAACAGGTGTAGATATATCTAGAGGGGTTGTGCCCTCTACACAGCTCCACCTCCACATGCTTGTAGAGTGGAATGTACTGGAATAAGTGGAGCTGGCAATAGAAGAGAAAGAAAGAAAGAAAAGGTACACCCTGCTAGTTCCTAACATTATAAGTCATATGTGAAACCAGTATCAAACCCATCACTGTCAGAACATAAGTAATCAGTGTAATGATACATATGGCATATGGGCATAAGTGAGGGATTATGGAATAATGGTTGAATGTACATAATAATAAAGAGATAATTCAAAGCTAGTTATATCAATAAAAAGATGTATCAAAGCCAGCTATAATAATAAGGTATAAATCATTCATTCAATTGCTGTCAAACCAGCATCTGCATATACATAAATCATAAGGATCATTGATGCTCATAAATAGCTCAATGAGAACACCATGTGAAACACATCCAATCCTGGAACTTCCCTATGCATTGCTTCAAAATTTCTTGGGTCTGACAACACTTTTCACCTTGCCCAGGATCCTCACCAATTTCTTCTGGGCAGGAGATGACTTGGCTGCAGTTCTAGCTCCTAATAACAATATCTTGCTTGTGTCTTTCATCAAATTGCTTCTCCCCACCACTGTCACTTCCAATAAGGATGCTGTTGGTTGTTTCATTACCTTATGATGCTGATCACACTGTTTACTTATTAAATATACTTATCTCTATCTCATCTTATTGGTATTTCTTTTCTCTTTATGGTTTGAGCTCCTCTTAAACTCTATTTTGCTCCTAATATATCTTCTTTACCTTGTCTTTGTCTCACCTCAGCACTTCTGCATGTGCTGAGGTGAGTATATCTTCTACTCTCTGAGCTCTCTTCTGACATACCTGCTCTATGCAGCTCTCTCTTTTCTCTGTGTACCCTCTACCATCTGGTACACCTCTTCTCTTATCTTACAGATGTGGTAGTTTTGCTTTCTCCTCTTGCTCTGATGGGCTTGAGCCTTTCCCCCAACCTCAATCTGTTTTGGGCTTGATGCCTATTCCTTTTATGTCATGGTCTCCCCCCTGTTCACTGCCTTGCCCAGAAATCAACAGATGCATCAGTCAAGAAGTAAGGGGTGTTGATATTGTGTGGTCCCACCCAGCTTATTTTCCACACCAATGGTGTTAGATATGGTGATGGTAGCAATGGATTGTCAGTGGCAGGTGTCAACAGAAATTCAATAAGGGGAGAAGAGGGCCCTGCTAGATTGTCAGCAATAATATCAGTGAGCCATCACCATATTAGAACATTATAAGTAAACCACATACCTTCAAAGGCAGGCCTAACATGTAATTTTGGCTGACTACCCCATGCAGCATTGTGGGTGGTGGCATCAATGTCCAACTATTTCGTATGCAGCTGATGTTTAGGAGGCACAAGGTCTGTCAGCTAAAAATAATGGAGATGAATATCTGTCAGAATGTGTCTCCCTTAATGGACTCATGACTACCTTCTGATGATGTGTTATCATGTAAGTTGCTGCTGCTGCTGCTGCTGCAGGGCTAGATTGTGCACAGAAAGTGGCAGCATTGTCAAAGGTGACACACATTCTCTAAACTTGGACTGAATGGTGGATAGCAATGTGGTCTCTTTTGAGTTGGCAGCCATGTTGCTGGGAAGAAGCAGAGACTTGGGTACTGTAGAAAAGGAGTTTAAAGGCAACATATCTGTGAAGAATGCTTGTGTTTTGGTGTCCATAGGTTCTGAAGCCTCATGTGATGATGGCAGAGCAACAGTAACACTGATTTTAGGGATAGCTTTGCCAAATTGGGTAAAGGTGGGGCTATTGGCTGCCAATTTAATGATAACTGGCAGCTTCTTTTGCTGCATATTGAAGATCTCAGATGAAATCAAGGGCTTTTCATTGGTCATGACTATAGCAAGGTGTGAGCACCTGGCCATCATCAGTAAAAATGGCTGGCTTTCCTAAGTGTTGGGAGTGCTTGTGAGAGCTTGCAAGTTGACTGAATTGCACTTAGGAGCTGTTGCATTGCAATGCCAGGTACATGACTCATTTGGCATGAGGGCTGTTGATGTGCTTATGCATTGGCTTTGTCCATTCAAATGTATTCTACTACAATGGAATAAACAACTATATTTCTGTATTCTTGTATTCTGCAAGGCCTTACAATTAGTACATGCAGAGTAACATTTGGTTGACTACTGATATATCTTTTTTTTTTTTCATTTTTGCATGAGACTGTGCAGATGGTAATATAAGATGCTCAAGTTATTTCATGAACAGATATTGAGAAATACAGCAACACCATGCTACTATTACTGCTAAGATAGCTACCCAGACACACTATGACAATAGAGAATCTCCTCCCCAAGATCAGCTAGTGGAAACCCCTCCAAGTCCATATATGCCTGAGTCTGAATAACCTCTTCATCAGTATGCTGCAAAATAGTATCTACATCCTCTAGTTTTTCCTGAAGAAGTGTGATTGAAATCTGGTGCTCAAGGATCTTGTTGAGCACCCAAGCCTTCTCATTCAAAAGTGATTCTTGATGAATGCACATCAATTAGAAGTATTTGTGGAGTGTGGGAGGAGTGAGTGTAGGCAAGTTCACAGTACCAAGGGTGTGCTGGTGGAAACAATTAGGAGAGGTAGTATATGTATCTTCTATGGGTAGCTTACTGCTGTGTGAGGACATTCAATGTTGAAATCCCTTGTCCTTTGATGACAAAGCCAAGACCAGGTGGGGTTTGAGTTATACTAGTGAGGGGAGGACTGTTGAGGAGTATTCTGGACACTGGGGGGTGAAGAAGGCTCAGAGTCTGACATGAGCAGCTTTGGCAGGGATGGTGGCAAGCAATGATGAAGGTGAAAGTGTGCAATCATATTGTGGCAGTCACAGATGTGACAACATGTCACAATTTTCATATCACATTCTCTAAGTTGTCAAATTGCTGGGCAACAATGCCTCTGTTGGTTTTTCACTACCTTATGATGCTGATCACACTGTTTTTACTTATTAAGTATACTTATCTCTATCTCATCTTATTGGTATTTCTTTTCTCTTTATAGTTTGAGCTCCTCTTAAACTCTATTCTGCTCTTACTATATCTTCTTTACTTTGTCTTTGTCTCACCTTAGCACTTCTGCATGTGCTGAGCTCTCTCTCTTCTGTGTACCCTCTACCCTCTGGTACACATCTTCTCTATCTTACAGCCTGGTCTCTTACTATAATGGCCCTTGGACTTTACACTTATCAATTCCATGTCATGGTGTTTGCTTCCCTAGCTGTGCTGCCCACTTTCAACAGCCTCTACTATTATGCCTCTCAATTCTTGCCATGACCTATATGAATGCTTCAAGTGTTTTCAACAATTTCCTTCTTCCTGTGCACTTATGTCTCATATAAACTCTCACCAGTCATCTTGGTAAAATAGTATTGAGGACTATGATGCCATGTGTGCATTTGTCCAATCATGGCAGGTGCTTGAGCAACAGACAGAAGTTGTTTCTCAGGACCAGAGTGCTAAGAGTGGCCTATTGGATGGTCTGAGGGAATGTTTGTGATAACTATACCCCTGGTAATAAGGTAGTTGCTGTGTACTTGATACACTTGGTAAATGTTCCTGATGACAATGAAGAATGGAATCAATGAGATAGTGATGAAGAAGATGACTAAACAAAGATCCAGAGTGATGAGCTTAAGATGTCTTAGTGATGCTTAGTGACTTAGAGGTCTTAGGCTTAGTTCTTAGGGTTAGAAGTGAGAGAGTAGTGAGCTTAGGTCAAGCACAGTATAGGAGAATCCCTAGATTGCAAAGTTGACAAGAGTGGGGCATAAGACCACCAGGCTTTCAACTACTTATACAAAACTGGGTGTTCTAAAGATAGTACAAGAAGTTAAAGTTCACTGATCAACAATGATTGCACAGCAATCAATGAGATCATGTGACTTAAGATGTGTCCATAGTAAGCTAAGTAAAGTAGCCACAAGCACAAAGTGAATGAGAGATAAACAACAATAAACAAATGCAGGATAAGATGAGTCCTTGCTAATTGTATAGTGATAGTCCTTAGCAAGTAAATGTTAGAATAAATAAAAGAAAGAAAAGATAAAGATGCTTTACAGTACTTGGAGCTAAGCTCACAGCTAAGTATGAAAATACTATGGTACTGTAAAGGTATAAGGAGATAGAGTCCTTACTATAAGTTGGAGCTAAGCTCACAGCTGTAGTTAATATTACACTTACAGTAAGTAAGATAAAAAGAAGGAAAAAAAGAAAACTGTTATGAGGTGCCTAAGCAAGTGCCTCATAACAGAGACCTTCATTCACTGCTCTTGGACCCAGCAATGGCCCTCTACAGCCACCACCATCACAGCCACAATATCCACCTCTGCCATGTGGTCCCTCCACTGTGCAACATGCCAGTGTCTATGCCAATTACTTAGTTGATCCTCACCCAAATAAATCACAATTTTTTGGGAAGGCAGAGACCTATATTGACTGGATGAATATGGACAGGTATAGCCACCACTGTGCAATCAATCCATACTACCCTTTCAAGGATCAAGCTGAATGGCACCTGGCACAATTTCTTGCACACTCATCCTTGACTCAAACTGAGATTGATGAGTTCCTCAAGCTTGATTGGGTGAATTAATACTGGCTGACTTCAATGTGGCACAACAAGCAACTGACTGCCAGTGGTATCTTGGGTCAAACAACAGCAGTCTTTGTTTACTTCATCCTATGTCCTATACTCATTTATTGAGTCACTACCTGATACCCCATCTGTTGTCTTTATCTGATCTGATCTTGCATCATCACTCTTCTCTCCTTCCACACCTATGGCCTGCACTATATTAGTAAGTGCAGTCTGTGCACATTGATGGATTGTATATCAGTAGCTAGATAGCATCATGAATAAGTGGACATCTTCTGTCTTTGTCCAATCACTCTTTTGTGCTCCTAATATGGAGTGGCCCCTTCTTGTGTTCATTGTCTGTTTCTCTGCCCTTATATTGGGCATGACAGTTGCCCTCATTGTCTATCACCATCTCCCACCATGTACCTGAACCATCCTCCCCTTCTGATCACATCCCATCACCTTCACCATTGTGCGATGTCTACCTGTGCAACACCATCCTGGTATACACAGATAATAACTGTCCCCAACTACAAAAGCAAGAACCCAATAGGGGGGGTAGGGGTGCTGGCTGAAAAGTAAACTAGAAGGACAATATGGTATTGTCCTTCTAGTTTACTTTTCAGCCAGCACCCCTACCCCCCTGTAGTTCAACCTGCACCCCCTTGATTGTGTTGAATCTTGCTAACATATTAGCTGCTGATTTATTGTCTCAATGCCAGAGCATGCTTCCCAATGGTGCTAGTCTTGTTGGCAAAGTTGGTTGCTGCATCAGACAAGACCTAGCTGACAATGAGGAGTGGTGGGCTCAAGATGCATCCACTATTTCTGACACTAGCCAACATTGAGAGTAGTATATGCATGAAGGTTTCCTCCAGTGTGTGGATTTGCATGGCTTTCATCCTGATTCCCCACCTTGAAGATGCAAACTATAACCATCTGCAAGGTCTGCTCAGCTCACATGTTTGGCACAAGTGTATAGATATATGTATATGTATGGCTTCATTGAAGCAAGCAGCAGCATATGGCAAGTCTGTAGCTGATCCTTATGGGAACACTTGGTGGTCTTCACACCACTAGTTGCCTGGGTTGTAGACCTTCCAGAGCAACAATTAATTGCAGTAGTTGTGCATAATTCTCCTCCTGTATCAACTGCCATCATCACTCATTTTGTATTTTGAAGATGCATTACCCTTCCCTCCACACAATGGTTCAGATACTGTCAGGACATACTTATTTTTCTCTTCATTTTATGATTTCTTTCATCCTTATCGCTCAAGATCTACTAGAGATATCTTATCTCATCTTATCAGATCATTAGTAGATCTTATCGTGATTATCTATTACTCATGCTCATTTAGTCATCAGGCCACTTACTGTACATTTATGACTACATTTCCCACAGATGCTTACTGATGCAGTGCAATGCTGTGCATCTTATTTACATATGCCTACCCTACAGTATCCCTGTAGTATATAAAGACTGTTACGAGGCACTTGCTTTGGCACCTCGTAACGGTTTCTTTTTTTTCTCTTTCTCCTTTTTCCTTTTTTTTACTTACTAGTAAAGTGTAGTATTATTACTACAAGTGTGAGCTTAGCTCCACTTTACTTAGTAAGGACTTATCATTTCTTCTTTTATCTTTTATAGTACTTAAGTATTTACATACTTAAGTGTGAGCATAGCTCCAGGTACTATACTAGACTTATCTTTTTCTCTTTATCTTTCTTTTATTTATTATAACATTTACTTGCTAAGGACTACTACTATACAATTAGCAAGGACTCCCTTTTCTCACTCTTATTTACTTTTATTTGTCTCACGTTCGTTTCGCGTTTGTGGCTGAACCACTCATATCACATGGACAGTTACTTACTGCGCTTTACTGCGCAACTGTACTATAGTTAGATCACTAGTTTAGTATAAATAGTTGACAAACTGGCGGTCTTAAACCCCAGTCTTGTCAACTTCGCAATCTAGGGATTCTCTTATATTGCGCTTGATCTAAACTCGTCAACAATCTTGCTTCACTCTCTAAGAGAACTAAAGTTCAAGAACACTCATCACTCTGGATTCTCGTATCATTATCGGTGGAATTATCCTCATAACCATCTCGCTAATCCCACTCTTCATCGTCATCCGGAATCTCTATTACGTTCATCAAGCCAATATCCAAACCTTGGTTACCAGGAGTAACATTTTAGACCTTCCCTAAGACCATCCAATAGGCCGCTCTTAGCAAAGACTCTCATGTAGTAGATAGTTCCTTAGCTTTATGTGAGCGCAGGTATGAGCCAACGAGCAAGAGAAAGAAGTAGGTGGTGAGGGCGTATTGGTAAGTGGTGCGCACTAAGGCGCAGAGTGGGGATATGTGGTACAACATTGTATAATACTGTAGGGCTACAGAAAGTGGGGAGTGTAGTATATGTAGTGCACTCTGAACTGAGTTCAGGCAGAGTGTGAATGCAGGGTTGTAAGTGGGGGTGTAGTATGTGCTACACAAACGTGGGGAAGTGTTGTAAGTGAGTCTAGACCGGTCTAGAATGTGGTAGTGGTGTAGTAAGTGGTTAGAATGTGCGTCAGTAAGGATGTAAGGAATATGTGTATGTGTAGGTAGAGCGAAGCTGAACATTTACTGTCGGTATTTCCAACACTTTATACATCTGAGATATCTGCTACTCAGTGTGACTCTTCTTAAGGTGTATTGTCTCATCCCTTCACCAATCCCCCTCCATTCCAGTTGTGACCTCGCTGTATTAGCATGCACCTCACAGATACCATGGCCACCATCAACCAGCTAGGTAGCATCATAAATGCTTGGGATATTCCTCTCTACATGACTGAGGCAAAGATGTTGGGTTTGAATGGTGTCCATGAACCATTCTGGAGAGACTGGGCACTATCTAATCCTGCAACTTTCCTTGTCCCCAAAATCCTACACACTTGTCATCATTTCTTCTATGACTATCCAATGAAATGGTGCAAGCAGCTTATAGGGGATGACAAGTTGGACAACTGTTTCAAGGCATTGCATGCATGCATTGAGTATCAACATTTTCAAGAGGGTGTTAGTTGGTTGAAGCAAGTCACAGGCCATGATCACTGCAATATGTAACATTCAATTGTTGCTATCATTGCTGGTTCCTCCCCCCCTGCATTTGTGTGTGCAATCCAGGCTCTTGTTGACTTTATATATCAAGTCCAAGCCCCATCATTCACTGAGACCACTATTCAAGGATTTGTTGAAGCACTCCAGGAGTTCCATAATGAGAAATCTATTATTCTTGATGCTGGTGCACACATCAATTCCAAACACCAATCCATGACACACTTCAACATCCCAAAGCTCAAACTATGGCACCACTTTGCACAGTCAGTAAGATTACTTAGTGCACCTATGCAGTGGACTATTGATGTCATGGAACATCTTCATATCACACATTGCAAGAATCCTTTCTGTGCAACAAGCCATCATGATTTTGAAGAGCAATGTGCATGAATCCTTGACTGTTTGGAGCATATCAACAATATCAGCCTCTATCATATCCTATGTATCCATGGATCCTCTGCTATTGAAGTCATTGCACAGGAGACCCATTGCACATTAGGAAAAGTTGACCTGACATCCAGAAAATAAATTACTTTTGATTCCACTCACCCCATCCAGAATCTATTCCTTAAAGGCACAACATCCCCCTGACTCACAAGTCACATACAGCCTTAATCAAACACCAGACCATGTCTCACTCTCAATTGCAGATGTCAAATTTCCATGGGTGAACCAGAGGTGGGGTTTGACCACATCAGGGTTTGGCACAAGTTCAGAATCCAAGTCCATTCATTTCACCACTGCAATGTCATCATTCCTGCAGAAAGTGTTGAAGCAAAGCCTCCATCTGACCAGTTTCCTTATGGGAAATGTGATGCGGTCCTAATACAATCATGCAATTCTGATACCCCATCATCAAATATGACTGAAAGTAAATTGTCACTGACTTGGAATTTGCTATATTCAGAATTCAAGTTATTGACCATGTGGTTGCAGTGGCACAGGTTGCACAAGTCCATATCATTTTCCAACTTATCAGCAGGGGCCCAGCATGTGCACAATCAAGCCCTCCTTTGCTATACATACAAATGTTTACCTTCACAGGGCAGAGGAATGAGAATGGTATCCTTCTTGAGGAACCTGATGTTGACATGTATTCGATAAAATGACAATTTTGTTCAATCAGATCATCTCCTGGAGACCCAATTCAAATGGGTGATATCATACCAGTGTTTGTACCATCAAATGACAAAGACATCACATCACAAAATACTCTAGAGGTTCCAATGGAGTTCTATCTGAACAACTTCTCTCATAAAGAGATTTATCACACATTACTTTCTGACTTTGCATAGAACCCTGGTATATATGACACATTATAATGGCTATTGTGATATTGTGTCTTAGCTGTGGTTTGGCAAGAGTGACAATAGTGTAGGCATAGACTTAGAATGTTACATTTGCACCACCATACTTGTTGCAGCAAGGTGTAGCAACTGTCAGGCTTCATATTTTGAAGCGTTTAGCACTTTATTATTTTCATTTCTTTTATTGTTTCTTTTGATGATCTGATTAGATTAGATCTTATCTCTTTCATCTATCTTATCTAATCCTTATCAGATCTCACTTACAGTCGCTACGTTCTAGACTATGAGGTCATACCATGAGGTAGCTGCATGGTACCATACTTACTGCGGGTATTGTCTAGTTGACCTGCCCTTTAGTTACTGCGCTGGTCCGTGCGCGTATAGCTAGAGTATATAGGTTCTTCTTAGATAGATGAATATACTCCAGCTAGTTATGGCTGGATATCCTCCTCTTTTAGTGTGAACTATTAGTTGAGTGCGCCCAGTCTCCCTTCTAGGGATATATGCAGACTCCGGTCTCATAGCAACTTTGCTCAGCACTGCCATGCCATCTTCAGTGTGCAACCCTTCTCTTGAGCACTCTTTCTCTCATTCAAGGGCATTGATTTGCCCATCACACAGACTTTTTATTCATACTTATGCAGGAAAATCTACAAGATGGCTCCAATGTCCATCATTTTTCATTTGTTGGTGCAGGTTCTGGGGCTGGAGCAAATGGACCTGCTCCAAGTCAAGACAATCATGTTGCATACTCCAACTTGGAGTCAGGCTTTGTTGGCCACTGCAACCAATCATACCACTTGCATCAAGACCATTATGAACAACAATATCAGGAAACTAGAATTCTGCATGGCTCAACTCACCATAGATGTTCTGAGATTATACAGCATGAATCTGCATTGGGAAGGCAGAGTGAGTGTTAATTCCTTTCAACCAGGCTTAATATACACTGTTGCATGTTTAACAGCCTTTATGCCTTCCTATCAATGTCATAGATTGGTGACATGCAAACAGACATCAAGCTTAATTACCTCCTACTCCTCAGGCTGCTCCAGCTCTGGCCCAGTCAAGTACTGGTCTGGTCTTGCCATGCCACTGTCAACCATTTGCAGTTCCAGTTCAATATTGCCACTGCCCATCTGTAGCCCTGAAAATGTCATGAGCAACATCTATTGTAGGAGGTTGCTTGGAAAGAGCACAGCCAACTGTAGAAAGAAGAGAACATATTCTCAGTCTCTTCATAGAGGACTGAGGAGAAAAAAAACTATGTGAGGAAATTTTTCTTTAAGTAACAGGTCCATCCAGATCATCCCTGAGTCCCACAAGAGGTCTGTGTGGTGCAGTTGTGCAGTTGCAGTTGCACAGTTGCAGTTGTACAGTTGCACATTCATTGTCACATGTTGCTGTAAACTCCAACATGCTCACTCAGCTAGTGTGCCAGTGAATACCCATTCCAGAGCAGAACTGCTTATGCTGCTGCCATGCTAGCCCCTTACTCAGCAGATCTGCAACCTGTTCACCTGTTGGAATGTACTCTAATTCCAGTTCCCCACCAGTGTACTTCTCACATAAGAAATGGTACCACACATTGATGTGTTTGGTACATGCATAAAATGCCATATTTTTCATGATGGTGATGGCAGACTGATTGTTGATTCAGGGCATCATAGGAGAGTTGCAAAGTTCACCAAGCTCAGAAAGGAGGGTGTGAAGCTAGACAGCTTCTTTTGCAGCATGCATGCCTGGAACATATTTGGCTTCTGTGCTAGAGAGTGCCATTGAGGCTTGCTTTTTGGAGCTCTGGCTAATTGTGCTGCCAGAGTGAATGAAGGAATATCCAGAGATGGATCACCTGCCATTGACATTGGCTGCCCAATCAGCATCAATGAAGCCTGTTAACTCACCAGGGGAGTTGCTGTCAAAGAGGAGTGTATGGTGTGCCATGGTGTGTAAATACTGGATGGCATGATTTAAAGTGTGAATGTGCATCACCTGGTGTTGTGGTATGTTGGCTGAGTATGCCAATGGTGTACACTAAGTCAGGTTGCATCCCTAGCATTGTGTACATGAGTGTGCCCACTGTGCTCTGGTACCTATGAACATCTGCTGTCACTTCTGGAGTGTCAAGTCTCATGAGTTGCTCATTTTGGAGCAATGGGGTGACCATGGGGCATGTGTTGTGGTGACCATATCTGTGAAGAACATTGTTGATATATTTCTCCTGAGAGAGGATGATGGTCTTGCATTTGTGATCCTGTGTGACCTGCATGCCAAGAATCTAGCCAATTTCACCTAGCTTGGTCATGTCAAAGGAATGTTTGAGCACTGCATTCACATTTTCTATTTCATCAATACTGTGTGACACAAGTACAATATCATCAACATAAATCACAACAGTGCATATGAGCTTGCTGAATGTGTCACATCTTAGAAATATGGAGTGGTCAGCATTGGAGTGTGTATAATGTCAGGCTGCCATTATTTTCTCTATTTTTCTTTTCATTTTTCCTATTTTTCTTATGTCTCTATTGCCATAGATCTTACAATCACTCCTGATGTACCAAAGTGATTCCCACAGTCATGCATTCCATTTGTTCATAGTTATCTGTCAATGACACACCAGTCATCCAATCTCTGATCAGCCCACTTACAAAGTAGTTATGACTCTTTTTCTCACTGTTGCTGTGGAATCTTACTTATTGTTCTCACTGTTACTGCGCTTATTGTACAGCACTGACATGTCCCTCCTATTATTAGCTATGACCTCATCTCTTTCTGTTCTCATATTCTGGCCCTATAGTGTATAGCATGGTCTGTGCACTGATTCCAGTACTATATGTTTGCACAGGTTATGGCAGGCAACTACAACTGTGAACAACATGAAGGGCAAGTGTATAAGGTATCCAAGCATGGAGAGAAAGGACAGCATGGCTGCAACAGGTAGGTAAGGTGTGGGCAGTAGGGAGTGTGCCATGATGCAAGAATAAGAGTCAGTTGTCTGTAAGATGACAACTAAGAGTGTATACTGACCTGCAATAGGTAGGTAAGGTGTGTGTCAGGCTGCTATTATTTTCCCTATTTTTCTCATCATTTCCCTCTATTTTCTTATGTCTCTATCACCATAGATCTTACAATTGCTCCTGGTCTATAGAAGCAATTCCCATGGTCATATGTTCTTCTTGTTTGTCTTTATTGGCCAATGACACATATGTTGTCTGATCTCTGATTGGCCTGTTCTATCTTTAACTATGACTCATTTTCTCACTCTTACTGCACATGCTCACCAATCCTTCTCACACCTACTGCAGAGCATCACCAATCACTCCCACAGTTACTGTGGAGCCTCAGCCAGCACTTACATGTCCCTTCTATTATTTGGTATGACATCATTACTATGCTTTCCTATTCTCTGGCCCTATACTGTACTGCATGGTCCATGCATGCTCTAGGGTACTATATATACATAAGGCTCCTAGTGGTTTATTCTCCAGTTCTGATCATCTGGGATATCCACTAGGTACAGTACTCTTCTCTCCTCTTATTTACTATACAATAATATATCTGGGATATCTGCTAGTCTAAGTGTGATCATCCTTTTTGTTGTTTTAGCTTTTCCTTTAGTTGTTCAGCTTTGACATAGCATTGGCCTCACAATTGATCAGAACTCCCTTTTTCACCACACCTTTCCTCTTCCCCCCTTTCCCACAGACAGGTGCTTCCACTTGTGCTTTGTCTGTCACCCTTTCTACACCATATGATTCATTCACAAACCCAAATGTGAACAAGTCCATTTCTACCATGATCTTTTCTTCCCTCGTCCTCCTCTCCACTTCTGTCAGCACTGTAAATGGCAGAAACATGAGAGTGAGTGTACCTGTAGCTTGTGGACTAAAGTATACATCCCCTGCTCACCTTTCTCCACCCTCCAAATTCTTGTTGGCTGTTATAGTGTTCACCCCCTCCACATCCACATCACACCCAGCAACATCCAGCACAGCATGTGGTGGACACTTGGAGTAGAGTGATCGATACACAATCATGGACATTCTGGGAGGACCACTTTGGACAAGAGGATTCCTGGGAATCAAGTGGGTCTTCTAACAACTCAGGGACTGCCCACCTCTTCTACATGCTGCCCTCATCCCCCTCACACTCACTCTAGGACAGAGCATCTCTTAGATGAAGGTATAAGTGTCAATTTCTATTCTCTTCTTCCAGTCACATGTCCCTCCACCACTCACCTTCATCTTTGCCATCACCTTTTAGCTTGGCATGTGTGCATCATCATTCAACATTGAAGTGAACCTTTGACAAGCTACAAACACTTTCCCCTCTGGATCTTCCCCGATCCTAGGTCAGAATGTTGGAGGAATCAAGATGGGAGGTACCACATTAAGTACCCTCCTCTTCTTTTCAGAGAGTTGTTGTACCAGTATTACAATGACCCTTCCCTCATCCCTCCCCCTGTCCCACTTGAGTTAGCAGCTCACCCCAATCATGCTTTTCATATCAATCCACACCATCACTTCATGTCTTATATTGCAGGAGGTCCAGAAACGTCTACATACTAGTGTAGACATATCTCCTTTTCAAATCTTTGTGGTCTTCCTGTTTGTTTGTTTTATCATCTGTGCATTTTATTGAAAATATAGTGTTTCTGTTGTATGACTGAGCATGCAATCGACTTGACATCACTCAACTACAGAAGCACAGGAACACTTATCAAAATCATCAGACAAATCATCAGACAAACTGTTGCAAGACAACCAGTGGAACACTTGGAGCAGGAGACAGCCATTGCCTCCACAACACAGAGAAGAGAGCAAAGAACCAGAATCACACTTGAGGAATCAATTCATGAGTTTAGGAGATCAAGAACTGTCAATGTCCCTCCACTTAGACTCAGACATCGAAGGTCTTGGTACAGCCTTAGCAGCAACTCTTCAACCTCCATCTGCAACATCTGCTCATATGGATCAAGAGCATGAACCACCAACTTTTGTGGAGATGATGAAGATGATACAGGATCAGCAGAAGTTGCAAGCAGTGCAACAGGAAGTGATCACCAATTTGATGAATCACTTAGCAGTCACAGAAGAAGGTTTGCATTCAGGGTGAGGAACAGGCCTCCAATCCCAGGTCCACCTCCCCAAGGTTTGCATTGCAGAACCAACTCCCTTTGTGGAGACAAAAAGAAGTTCCAGTCATATCTGGATCAAATCTATCTTGTCCTTAGAGCACATCCAGAATATCAGGATGAGGACAAGGTGACAGTCATACTGTCTTACATCAAAGGAGGATACACAGAAGAATGGAAAAAAGGAATTCTGTGACAAATAGAGGTGCATAGAACTGAACCATCACAACATGATGAGCCATTTAAAAATTTCAATGGTCTCCTAACTATGATGAAAATTACTTTTGGAGATCATAATGAAGAACAGATGGTGCAGCAGAAACTAACTACCATTTCTCAAGGAAATCAGCATATTGAGGAATATATCACTGAATTCCTCCTTTATAAAACAGCATCTGGATATAATGATGGTGCATTATGCACATTGTGATTGCGCAGGCTATGACAGATAACATAGGAGACTATTATTGGTAGCAAGTGTGGCAGCATTACTGCAGCGAAGTAGGAGAGGTGTGGACAGCAGGACAGTGCCACGATGTGTGAGAGTGAGTCAGTGTCTGAAGGACAACAACTGAGGATATGTAGTGTATGTAGTATGTCTTATATAGTATGTAGTGGGAGAGTTGGAGTGGAGATGGGATCTTGGATTACAAGGATAGCCATATGTGTGAGGGACGTGCATCGTCTGGAGTGCAAGTGGGGTGGAAGTGGTGTTGAGGTAATGATGTGTCAGAGGTACGTAAATAGTATGTATTGGTATAGTAGGGGGAATGCCAAACAAAATGTTAATGAGCATACAATGAATAATCAACACATTGTTCAAGAAAGGGATGAATTGTCCTCTTCTCCAGTCTTGTTATATGGAAACACCAATCCCTATTGATCTGGATGGTTGGATATGATGAGCTAGGGTCAGGGCATATGTCTGGCAAGACATGCAAAATTTTGAGTTGACATGGGGAAGAAGATAAATGCAGGGGCAGCAGCAGCAATATGGACAACAACAGGGACAACAATGCAATTTCACCCCTCATCGAGAATTCACTCCTGCAGCAGCCCCTAGAGGAGAACCCATGGACATTGATAGGACAAGAGGACCACATCCATGTCTTTGCTTCAATTATGGAAAAGAAGGACATTTCACCTGAAACTGTCCAGAACCAAGACACCCTCAAGGACAAGGGCAACAACAACAACAACAACAACAACAAAGGGGGAATGCAAGGACCCTTCAGGAGATGCGTGCACTGAATGAGGCAGACTTCTTGGCTGAGATGCAGAAGGAGTTTCAGGCACATGGTCTTAGATTGAATGATCCAATGGGCTCAAAGAGTGGAGCACCACAGCAGGGTTTTGGGTTGGATGGGAACTGAGCATGAGTTCGCCATCCTACAATAGGTTTTCTATGCTCCAGACTGATGACATGGATGTTGATTGTCTCAATGCTTGTACACAAATTTATTTAACATGCATTGTTCTGTCTTGCTCTCAGTCTGAAGTGAAGCCCCAAGTGCAACAGGTTATCCCTCCTGTCAAGAAAAAGGAATATATTCGAAGAGCAATATTTGATATCATGAGTTTTCCAGAAATGAAACTCATAATCAAAACAGTGGATACAGGAGCTACTCTAGAAGTAGATGCTCTACTAGACTCAGGAGCCACCAGATTATATGTTGACAAAGAATTCATCAAGAAAAACAACTTAAACACAAAAAAATTAGCAAAACCTATACCCATATACAATGTCAATGGATCACTCAATCAAGGAGGATCTATTGAAGAAATGATTGATTTCATTATGACTATTGATGGTCATACTGAATGTGCTGCTTTTGCAGTCTGCAATCTGGGCAAAAAGAATGTCCTCATCGGTGAATCATGGTTGAAAATCCATAACCCTGAAATTGATTGGTTACAGGGAAAAATACATTTCACCAGATGCCCTCACAGATGTGAAGTATGCCTCAAAGCTGACTAGTGTAAAAACCTGTTGCGTTGCAACATTGAGTTATAAAGCATCATCTGTGAAAGTATACATAGCTTGTTTCAACATAAAATGAAAGGACACATTACTCTATCTGTCTACAGACCAAGTCCAATTTAAAGACCAATCTCAACCTACAGACCAATTCCAATTGCCTCTCCAGCTATAAAGTGAAGATATATTGCATTGCAACATTAACTAAAGCAGACATAGTCAAATATTCCTCACCAATGTCCATATCCTATCCTTGTCCCTGCCCATCCCTGTCCCCATCCCTAGTGTAAAAACCTGCTGCATTGTAACATCAAATCATAAGACATCATCTGTGAAAGTATACACAGCTCATTGCAACAGAAAATAAAAGGAAATAGTACTCTATATATCCACAGATCAAGTCCAATTTACAGACCAATAGACTAATTCCAATTGCCTCTCCAGCTATGCAGTAGAGATCTATCCTATTGCATTGCAACATTCCTCACCAATATCCCTGTCCCATCCCTGTCCATGCCCCATCCCTATCCCCATCCATAGTGTAAAAACCTGTTGCATTGCAACATCAAATCATAAGACATCATCATGAAAGTATACACCAGTTGTTGTAACAGAAAATAAAAGGAAATAGTACTCTATCTATCTACAGACCAAGTCAAATTTACAAACCAATGCCAACCCACAGATTAATTGTAATTGGCTCTCCAGCTATAATGTAAAGACATTAAGTAAAGCAGACATAGTTAAATGAGTTGCAACATTCCTCACCAATGTCCCTGCCCTATCCCTATCCCTGTCCCCATCCCCAGTGTAAAAACCCATTGCATTGCAACATGGAATAATGGGACATCATCTATGAAAGTATACATAGGTTGTTGCAACAGAAAATATAAGGAAATAATACACTATCTATCTACAGACCAACCCCAACTCACAGACCAATTCCAATTATCTCTCCAGCTGTAAAGTATAGACCTGTTGTATTGCATAATTGACTAAATAAGACAGAATCAAATATTTATGTGTGATTATACATAAGTTGCAACAACTGTTGCATTGCAACATTGAGTTATAAAGGATCATCTGTGAAAGCATAGATAGCTTATTGCAACAGAAAATAGTACTCTATCTATTTACAGACCAAGTCCAATTTACAGACCAACCACAACTTACAGACCCATTCTGATTATCTCTCCAGCTGACACATTACCAATTCTGGTTACCTCTCCAGCTATAAAGTAAAGACCTATTGTATTGCAATATTAACTGAATCAGACATAGTTAAATAAGTTGCAACATTCTTCACCAATGTCTCTGTCCCTGCCCTGTAAAAACCTGTTGCATTGCAACATGGAGTAATAGGACATTATCTGTGAAAGTATACATAGCTTGTTGCAACAGAAAATAAAAGGAAACAGTGCTCTACCCATGTACAGACCAAGGAGTATCCAGGGAATAAGAGGTATACATATGCTGTTCCAATAGGGAATAAAAGGAAACATTTCTCTATCTATTTGCAGACCAATCCCAGTTCACAAACCAACTCCAATTTCCAAACCAATACACCAATCCCAATCACCTCCCCATCTGTCCTTCTATCATAAACCCTGTGCCCTCACCTAGGAGGGGAGAGAATAGGTGAGTATAATACAACAGTGCAATTCAACAGTATTGGTTTTTACAATTTATGGATGCTGTGCATACCTGAAAATCCATACATACAGTAATGATCATATGAAGTAGTATTGTAGATCACAAATAAATAGAAGGGCAGAAAAAAACACCTCATAAACTGTGAAAGCACAAAGAAAGACAGAAACATCAACTGCATGGTTACTGTTGTAGACTGGAAAACCAATAGACCCATACTCATACTCATACCCATACCCAGGCATACTCATTGGCAAAGCCTGTGCAGGTGCACTGTATTAACAATGATCAGTACTCATACATGTCCATGTTCATCAGCCCAGGAACACTGCACTTGTGTGAAAAGAAGGTAAAAGAGAAAATATGGTAATTAACATTGCCAAAGCATACACATAAAAATAGAAGAAAAACCAACATGATTGTATAGCCAAAGTACCCAGCCTACCTGCAGACACAACAATATTCATGGATATAGTAGCATTATTCAATACAGAAAAAACATAGCCTTGTTGAATATTCTGCCCAGCATCTTATTGTTTACAAAGATGGTATGAACAGAACCCACCAAGTTTGGAGAATATCAAGATAGAGTAAACACCTGCTGGATTGAAATATCAACTAATAAGACATGATTATAGTTGTAGATATATATAGCAACAGAGAATAAAAAGAAAGAATGATAGATGTAAGTAGAAGTGGATGAAGGATAGGCACAAAGTTCAATATAATTGATAGTTCTGTTGTTGGGAAGCTGAGGCTTTCTATGTGAGTTGAAGATGAATGAAAGAAAAGAAAAAGAGGGCACAATGTTCATGTGCCAGCACACAGAGGAGGAATGTGTGGTGCATTGCATAGTGGCAGCATGTGTTACGAGGCACTTGCTTTGGCACCTCGTAACGATTTCTTTTTTCTTTTCTTTTTCTTTTTTATCTTACTTACTAGTAAAGTGTAGTATTATTACTACAAGTGTGAGCTTAGCTCCACTTTACTTAGTAAGGACTTATCATTTTCTTTTCTCTTTTATAGTACTTAAGTATTTACATACTTAAGTGTGAGCATAGCTCCAGGTACTATATTAGACTTATCTTTTTTCTCTTTATTTTTCTTTATTTATTATAACATTTACTTGCTAAGGACTATTACTATACAATTAGCAAGGACTCTCCTTTCTCGCCGTTATTTACCTTTGTTTATCTCTAGTTCATTTCGCGCTTGTGGCTAAACCACTTATATCACATGGACGCGTACTTACTGCGCTCTACTGTGCATATCTTGTTTACTTACTGCGCTTTACTGCGTAACTGTACTATAGTTAGATCGCTAGTCTTGTATAAATAGTTGACAAACTGGCAGTCTTAAACCCCAGTCTTGTCAACTTCGCAATCTAGGGATTCTCCTTATACTGCGCTTGATCTAAGCTCGTTAATCACTCGCTTCATTCTCTCTTAACTAAGTCTAAGAACTCTAAAAAAGCTATCAAGACATCTTACACTAAGTCAAACTGGATCCTCGTATCGTTATCAGTGGAATCATCCTCATAACCATATCGTTAATCCCACTCTTCATCGTCATTCGGAATCTCTATTACGTTCATCAAGCCAATATCCAAACCTTGGTTACCAGGAGTAACATTTTAGATCTTCCCTAAGACCGCCCAATAGGCCGCTCTAAGCAGCATGGGCAAAGTGGTGGCCATGCTGTTCATATGGCAGCAGTGCAGGCAGGTAGGGCTGTGTGCTGTTGACAGTGGTACCATGGGCATGTGGGTGGGTACAGAAGGAGGGACATACCAATCACCTGTGTCATCTTGGGTGGACACAGGTGGCAAGCCAGCAAGTGGCTGTGCTGTGCAGGTATGGTGGTGGTGTGGCACAGATGTGAGTGGGCAAGTAGGGGGCCATATGCTATTGGTACAATGGCAACATCAGCACACAGGGAGGCTCAGTGTGCCTCAGACATTGGAAAGAGATGCACCAATTGCCCACATCATCTTGAGTGGATGCAGGCAGGGCAAGCCAATTGCTGTGCTGTGCTGGTACAGTGGCAGCATGGGTGAGGGGGCAGTGCCTGTGCTGTATTGGCATAGTAATGGTGTGGCTGGGGTGGTTGTGGCTGTGCACTGTCTGTACAGCAATGGCATGGGTGGGTAGGGGGCCATGCACTGTTGACACAGTGGCAATGTGGGTGCATGGGTGGGCACAGTGTGCCTTGGATGTTGGATAGTAAGAAGGAGAATGAAAATGGAGGATGTACGAATCAGAGAAGTAGACACTCATCACATGCCCCAGCAGCATGCCCAATGTTGGCCAAGTTCACAAATGCTGTCAGTGATGGGAGGTGGATCTGTTGCCATTGCATCAGCAATAAAAATAAAAAATAAAAAAGGGAAAGAGAGTGATAAGAAATAGCTACATCTTTGAACCATGCACTGTTGAGACAGTGGCGACATGGGCACATGGGTGGGCAGTGCAGGTGGGGAGGTGGTGGCTGCAGGTGCATATGTGGGTGCAGTGTCCCAAGGTGCAGGCAGGTGGTAGGCAGATAAGTAAGTGAAAGTCTGTGAGAGAAGATATGCCAATGGCCCATGTCATCTTGAGTGGACATGGGCAGCCCACTGTAAAGTTCTCTGAGGGTGGGATACTGCTGTGCCCTGCAAGCCTGCACACCTGCAAGTACTGCACTGGTGCGTTCTGATACTTGCATGCACCACCCATGCCAACCAGCTGGTGCCTGACCACCACAGGGTCAAGCCCTGTGGTGTGCAGCTCCACCCCTTGTGCATGCAGGTCAGCAAGCAGTGCAGCATGCAGTGAGAGTGCCTCCACTCACAGATCCAATGATGATAGCTCTGCAAGCATGTGCATGATGAACAGTGCTGCAGAGCACACCCATGATGAAGATGGGTGTGCCAACAATGCACAGCACACCTTTTGATGCTGAACCATGTAGAAGGTATCCATCTTTGATACCTTGACTGGATGGGCAGGTAAGTTATCCAGGGGGTTCAGCTCCATGCCAGTATGATTGTCCAACCACTGTTTCATGTACAGGATTGCCCAATAGACTTCATGTGATTGCTGTGCCCTCTTCATAATGGTGTCCTTGAGTGCCAACTCATTCAAGAAAACTTGCATCTCATCGCGTGAGAACATGGGTTGACCTGTCAATAAGGCCTGCTTGATCTGCCAGTGGGCCAACATATTGATGTAATGTCATGGCAGTGACATAGCTTGACTATACCCTTCACCATCTGGGACACTGAGCTGCCAGTGACCTTGGGGTTCCAGCATCATTGTTGTTGCTGGAAAGGCACATCTGTGACACAATGCCTCCCAGTATGGGACAACCCTGAACTCATTGTGAAGTGATATCACAGCTTGCAAATTGGATTCTGACTGGTACAGAGGTAGGGCCCCATTTCTCCATATCAAGCTTATGCCTTTGTCCCTGCCAAAGAGGGATGCAACATGGCATGCTACCTTGGCCACTTCACTGATGATAAGTTGGGTGCCCATCTCCAGGTGGTCATGAGACCCAATGCCATAGACCATGTCAGGGATGCCAGAGTAGATTTTGGGTCGACTGAGATCGATGGAACTGTGGGGAATGGTTCCTGAAGACACAGACACATGTGTGAAAGTAGACAAAAACAATGTGTGACTGAGCCGGTACCAGCTAGTCTTCATTCAGTCAGTGAATGTTTTCAGCAACCGCATGTCCTCCATATCCTTTGCAGGCAATGTGGCAGGTGGTGATGGTCCTGGTGCATCTCCAAAGGGATACACCACTGCCACTGCCATGACATGTGTGGCCAGGGGCAGTGCATGCCTGCACAGCCTCATGCACTGTGCAGTTGCTGGCCAGTACCTTGGCTGCACAGTGCTTGTCAGGCATGCCATGGTGGGGGTGTGGTACTGGGCCACACATGGTATGCTGTTTGGATGGTGGCCATGTGGGCAGGTAGGGGACCACATGCTGTTTCAGTATAGTCTGTGGGGAGAGCAAATAAGTCAGCTCCTGCTTTTTGTTATAATAAAAAAGATAGCCAGCAAGCCTATGCAGCACATGGTGGTGGTGGGCAGCCAACACATGCAGTATAGGGGCTCAGGTGCCATGGCCATGGTGAGCACAAGTGGTTGTAAAAAAGCCAGGATGCATGCACTGGCACAACTGCCATGCACATGCCATGTTGCTGCACATGTGCTGCACTGCCACATGCAGTGCACCACACCAGGGGAGGACAGTCTTAGTAGCAACACTTCAAACTCAAAAAAACCACATGTCAGCCTCATTACACTCGGTTTTTCCCTAATATGGGACTGCTTACAAACTGACCTCCCATTCTTAAGTAGATTGTCAAGTATGGAAGTCAAACAAGAAGTTGATGAAGCAACAAAATTATACATCAAGAAGCTGAAGAACACATTGCAGCTGAAGAAGGAGATCAGATATTGATGGTCATGGTCAATCAAAAGGAAATGGAGGCATTCATTCAAAATATTAGCCAAGATCTTGCCATAGAAGCAGAAAAGAAGAAGTTGAAGAAGAATTTTGAAGACATTGTACCCAAAGCATATCATCATTTCAAAAGGGTATTTGACAAAGAAGCCTTGAATTCTCTTCCTCCAGGATGTCCTTGGGATCATGTGATTGAACTTAAATCAGGCTCAAAACCATCTGCTGGTAAAGTTTACAATCTCTCCTTGGACAAACAGAAGCAATTGGAATTATTCATTGAAGAGAATTTAAAAAGTGGTTGTATTCATCCTTCAAAATCTCCTATGGCATCACCCTTTTTCTTTATCAAAAAGAAATCTGGAGATCTTCAACCTGTTCAAGATTATCACAAACTCAATGATATGATGATCAAGAATAGTTATCCTCTTCCTTTGATTTCAGAATTGATTGATTGTCTTTGAGGAGTGCGATACTTTACCAAGATGGACATTCATTGGGGCTACAACAATGTCAGAATCAAGGATGGTGATGAATGGAAGGCTGCCTTTGTCACTAACAAGGGTTTGTTTGAACCTCTTGTCATGTTCTTTGGTCTTTGCAATAGTCCTGCCACCTTTCAAATGATGATGAACCACTTATTCCATGGTCTCATTTTGAGAGGAGTTGTGGTGGTTTATATGGATGACATCTTGATCTTCACATCAATGTTAGAAGAACATTGGAGGGTCACACAGGAAGTACTTCAAATACTCGCAGACAACAAACTTTATCTCAAACCAGAGAAATGCAAGTTTGAACAAATGTCTATTGACTTCCTTGGCTTGAAGATTTCTTTTGACAAGATTGCTATGGATCCAGTCAGGGTACAGGGTATCAAAGACTGGCCAATCCCACAAAACCTTGATGATGTCCACTCCTTTTTGGGCTTCTGCAACTTTTATTGTTGCTTTATTCTTGGGTTTTCTAATATTGCTAAACCCTTGAATGAACTTATGCAGAAAGATGTCAAGTGGCATTGGGATAGTGAACAGCAGTTGGCATTCACTCATTTACAAGATGCTGTGTGTTCTGAGCCAGTTTTAGTCTTTCCAGATGAGCAGTATCTGTTCCAAGTTGAAGTGGATAGTTCTGGTTATGCTACTGGTGTGGTCCTTTCACAGCTTTGACAGGATTACAAGTGGCACCCAATTGCCTACCTCAGTAAGGGTTTGTCACCTGCTGAGCATAACTACGACATATATGACAAGGAGATGTTGGCCATCATTCATGCTCTAGAAGCATGGTGTCATTATCTTGAAGGCTCCATTCATCTTGTTCAAGTCATCACTGACCACAAGAACTTGGAATACTTCATGACAGCCTGAAAACTCAATC
Organism: Albatrellus ellisii; assembly: GCA_003314395.1. Classification (NCBI taxonomy): domain Eukaryota; kingdom Fungi; phylum Basidiomycota; class Agaricomycetes; order Russulales; family Albatrellaceae; genus Albatrellus; species Albatrellus ellisii. Next base: position 41,889 of record QLPN01001138.1, read on the forward strand.
ATTGTCAAGCTCACTGGTCACTTTATTTGTGTCACTTCCAGATCGATATGGTCCACAAACCAGGCACTACCAATATTCACCCTGATCTCCTCTCAAGATGTTTGGACCATAAGAAGGGGGTAGAAGATGACAACAAGAATGTCACCTTGCTCAAGCTGGAATTCTTCAGCACTCAGCCCCCCTATCTTGAAAAGAATCATGGATGCACAGAAAGAAGACCATGACCATATCATTTGGGACAAGTTGGATGCAGACTTGAGGAAAACTGCAATGTTTGCATGTTGGAGTGAAGATGAAAAGAAGACACTCTTCTACAATGGGAAAATTTACATTCCAGAAACAATGTATGCAGAACTGATGAAGACTGGCCACAATTCACCCCTTGCAGGACATCCAGGTTACAAGAAAACCTTGGAAATGGTTCAACAACATTTCTGGTTCCCAAACATGGCATCATATGTCAAGAAGTATGTCAAAGGATGTGACTTATGTTGAAGGACAAAACTTTCCCCACAAAACCACAAGGAGAGTTAATGCCTAATGAAATCCCTTCACATCCTTGGCAGATTATTTCCACAGATCTCATCATCAAATTGCCTGAAAGCCAAGGCAATGATTCCATCCTTATGGTCATAGATCATTTTACCAAAATGATTCATGCTATTCCAACCACAGAGACAATAACAGCAGAAGGAGTAGCACACCTTATGAGAGATCATGTTTGGAAACATCATGGTCTTCCAGAAAAGGTACTTTCAGACAGAGGACCACAATTTGCATCACAAGTTATGCACAAATTGAATCATCTATTGGGGATTCAAACAGCTACATCTACAGCTTATCATCCTCAAACAGATGGACAAACAGAGCAGATAAATCAAGAAATTGAACAATATTTCTGCATCTTTATTAACCATCAACAAAACAATTGGGCCAGTTGGTTACCTATGGCAGAATTCACTTACAATAATCGTGTTCATTCAGCAACAAAATATTCACCATTCATGCTGAATTATGGACAAAATCCATGAATGGGTCATGAACCTCATACATCTACCAAGATTGAATCTGTGGATCAATTTGTAGCAGGGCTCATACATATCAGAGAAGAAGCAGAGATATCATTGAAGAAAGCAGCAGAGGATATGAAGTACTTGAAGTACTTTCTAACAATGTGTATCATCTCAAACTTCCAAAAATGATGAAGATCCATCCTGTTTTCCATGTCATCAAACTTCATCCTTTCATCAAAGATGTCATTATCAAATGAGAAATCCATCCCCCTCCGCCTCCCATCATCAAGAATGGTGTTGAAGAATATGAAGTCAAAGAAATCCTCAATAGTTGTCTTTCTTGAGGTAAAGTTCAATATCTGGTCAAATGGAAGGACTACCCTGCAGAGGAAAATTCTTGGGAACCTGCTTCAGTATTGATGGAAGATGTCCCTGATATGCTCAAGAGGTACCATAAAGAACATCCTCAAGTGATACATTCAGTAGCCTTTACCAAATGGGATATTCATCAGAGATGATGGCTCAACCACATTATGCTTGATAACTTCATGAAGAAACACCTCCATCCACTCCACCAGTTCTTGATGAAGGATATGAAGAAGTACCCTTTGGCATTATTGAAGATGAAGATGACTTTACAGATGAAGACAATGATGGAATCATTACTCCTAAATCATATGAAGACTTGAAAGAATTACCCAAGTCTTCCTCCATCATTCCTCTTTCTCCATCACTCTTCACTGGCATCCCCTTCAAATCTATGGAAGGTGAAGAAAAAGATACTTTTCATGCATGTTCATCAAGGTGTCTTGCCTTAAGAAGGGGGTATTTGTCAGGCTGCTATTATTTTCCCTATTTTTCTCATCATTTTCCTCTATTTTCTTATGTCTCTATCACCATAGATCTTATAATCACTCCTGATCTATAGAAGCAATTCCCACGGTCATATATTCTTCTTGTTTGTCTTTATTGGCTGATGACACATATATTGTCCAATCTCTGATTGGCCTGTTCTATCTTTAACTATGACTCATTTTCTCACTCTTACTGCACATGCTCACCAATCCTTCTCACACCTACTGCAGAGCATCACCAATCACTCCCACAGTTACTGTGGAGCCTCAGCCAGCACTTACATGTCCCTTCTATTATTAGGCATGACATCATTACTATACTTTCTTATTCTCCAGCCCTATACTGTACTGCATGGTCTGTGCATGGTCTAGGGTACTATATATACATAAGACTCCTAGCAGTTTATTCTCCAGTTCTGATCATCTGGGATATCCACTAGGTACAGTACTCTTCTCTCCTCTTATTTACTATACACTAATATATCTGGGATATCTGCTAGTCTAAGTGTGATCATCCTTTTTGTTGTTTGAGCTTTTCCTTTAGTTGTTTGGCTTTGACATAGCATTGGCTTCACAGTGTGGGCAGTAGGGAGTGTGCCACAATGCAAGAATAAGAGCTGCAGAGATGTAATGAGACAGAGAATAAGATGGTAAGTGAAGTACTCACTCAGTTGTCTGTAAGATGATGACTGAGGAGATGTGCAGTAAAGTGTGTATCTTATATAGTGAAGGCAGATAGAGTTGGGGCAGAGAGGTGATCCTAAAGTACAAGGATGCCTAAATGTGTGAGGGACACACATCATCTGGAGTTGTGGGTGGTGTGGGGATGGGAGTGGAAGTGTTGCAGTGTCATAAATATGTAATGTGTGTAGGTATTGAAAGGAAGGAATGCTGAACAAAAAGGATGAGTAGGAGACACATTAATTGATGTACAGTAGAAGTTCAACACTATAAATACAGTAGTCCACTTAGCATTTTATCCCCAGTTCTGATCATCTGGGATATCTGCTAGGTGCAGTAGTCTCTAGTCTTCCTTGTCTCACTTTACTGATTATATATCTGAATTATCCACTAGTCTAAGCACAATTGTCCTTTATTGTTTTAGCCTTCTCCAGTTATTTGGCTTTGACATAGCATTGGCCTCACATATAACCTAGCACTTTGAATTCCTTCTTGATGCACTCATACCAGACTTGTCCACCTTGACATGTGCCATAAATGGATTTTCCAAGGTGCCAGACCTTACCCACTGAGGGTTTGAATCTGGTGGGTGGCTCAAGATAAATATCTTCATTGAGCACACCATTGAGGTAGGCTGCCTTTACATCCATTTGGTGAACTTCAAAGATGTGTTTAGTGGTGATGGCAAGGATTGTGCATAGCAATAAGAATTTCATGATGGGTGTGAATGTTTCATTGAAATTGACACCTTCAACTTGTGTGAAGCCTTTTGCAACCAGGTGCACTTTGTACTTCTGGATTTCACCAGTAGGCCCCCTTCTGATGTGAAATACCCACTTGCTGCTGATGATTTTGCAATCATGTGGTCAGTTGACTTCTGCATAGACTTCCATGCATTGGAAGGTCTGCAGTTCCTCTTTGCATGCTGTGAGCCATTCTGCTGCATCAGGGCACAACATTGCTTCCTCATAGGTGAGTGGATCACTCTCAGGTGTGATTGTCATGGCTTGCATGCACTCACTGCTGTCAAGTGGAGGCATGTCTTCTGCAGGTGGCTGCATGTCAGTGGTCACATTTGTGCCCTTTGGCTTTTGAGCATACAATGAGACATTGTAGTGTCTATCATTGTCATGGATAGGTGCATGTTTGCTGTATGGGGGTCAACTTGTCTCCATGGGCATAGGTGTAGGAGCTGTGGTCACTGTAGGTTGTGATGTGTCAGGTGTAGAGGTGGTTGCAGTCATGGGAGGAGCTTCTATGGGAGTCACTGGCAGGAGTATTGCACTCATGGAACTCTGAGTCATCTGCTGATGAGCATCACACACATGTAACACCAGAAAACAACCATCAGTGACATCAGGTGAACACAGCAACATTAACATGCTGTTATGAGGCACTTGCTTTGGCACCTCATAACAGTAACAGTTTTCTTTTTCCTCTTTTTTCCTCTTTCTTTTTCTTATCTTACTTACTAGTAAAGTGTAGTATTATTTACTACAGGTATGAGCTTAGCTCCATTTTACTTAGTAAGGACTCATCCTTCCCTTATAGTACTTCAGTATTTACATACTAGAGTGTGAGTGTTACTCCAGGTACTATAAGGTGTCTCTCTTCCTCATTCCTTCTTTATTTATTATAACATTTACTTGCTCAGGACTATTACTATACAATTAGCAAGGACTCATCTTATCTCATTCTTATTTATCTTTGTTTATCTCTTGCTCATTTCATGCTTGTGGCTACTTTACTTTAGCTTACTATGGATGCATCTCAGGTCACATGACTTTGTTGATTGCTGTGCAATCATTGTTGATCAGTGAACCTTACTACTTTTACTATCTTTAGAGCACTCAATTTTGTATAAGTAGGGACAAGCCTGGTGGTCTTAAACCCCAGTCTTGTCAACTTCACAATATAGGCATTCTCCTATACTGCACTTGATCTAAGCTTGCCCTCATCTCACTTCATTCTAAGAACTGAGTCTAAGATCACTAAGTCACTCTAAGTGTTGCTAAGACATCCTGAACTCATCACTCTGGATCCTCATTTAGTCATCAGCAGTATCATCCTCATCACTATCTTGTTGATCAATCTCTTCATTATCATCAGGAATGTTTACTAAGCATATCAAGCACATACCAACAACCTTGTTACCAGGGGTATAGTTATTGCAAACTTTCCCTAAGACCATTAAATTGGCCACTCTTAGCACTTTGACAAGACTCTTAACTCCTCCTAACAACCAAACCACACTTCTAGCAAGTATGCATCCTCACTATGGCTTCTAAGCCATCTAATCTCCCTGGAGATTACCACAACCAACTTCTTCCTACCAATTCTGTCACCATAAACATAACCAATCACCAGTGGCCCAATTACCTCCAATATGACAGTGGCAATAAACTTTTTTATGTCAATAATCAACTCATTTACTTGTACCAATCCCAAACCCCAAGTTGCTTACTTCAACAGACAACCAATTACAAATAATTCTTCCCTTCTTTCAGCAAATATCCATTAAAAAATATCTCTAGACACTGATGTTTGTCATCAACATAGACAACTCCTCAAAGAATATAAAGAAGAAGAAAATGAGTATACATACTACAACAAACACAACCAGTGGATCTACAAGGACAGAGTCAACCCAGATAATAGTGAATACCAAATTATTGTTTGCTGGGAAACCACTGACAAATCAGACTTCTATTATATCAAAGTATATCCAAAACAAGTATCTTCACTACCCACAGTCTCCAAACACTGACAGAGTATTATGCCAAGATTGTAATCAGAACCTTGCATCAGAACTCACTCAGGGTCCCCAAGACCACACATGCCTGTCAATTTTTTGGATGACCTTCCTCAAGTGGAAGCCTTCTTTACTCCTCAAGCACCAACTTCAGGAGACAAAACCATTACCTCATCCACCCCTTTCTTTCAATCAAGAGTCACCCCCAGAATTACAACTTCAGACCCAAATAATTTGATGCCAACAGCAAATCATCCAAACACAACATAAGTTCAATCAATTATACCAAGAATGGCTAACACACCATCCACTTCTTCCAAGGAACCCTGACTTAATAAGCCATCTGAGTTTTCTGGAACTAAATCCACCACCAAATACTTTATCCAAAAAGCTAAACCCCATTTCTTTACCAAGAGTTTTGACAACAATACAGATAAAATTGCCTTTGCATCATCCTTTTGCAAAGAAGGAATGGTTGCTGGAATGTGGACCAGACAAATTATTGATCAGCTCACCACATCCACTTCAATGCTCACATGGAAGCAATTTGAAGAACAATTCAGAGCTAAATTCTACCCAAGCAATGAAGGCAAACTATCATGCAACAACCTGGATAGGTTAGTTCAGGGAAGAGGCACCACTTCAAAATATTCAACTCAATCACCAACACCATGGGTTATAATGACATAACCAATATCAAGAAATTTAAGAATGGCCTTAGGAAAGACATCAAGGATACCATCATGACAACCAGGGTGTGAGGCCAATGTGACTAACAAGGTCACACAACAGAACTTTGAGGAAGAGGAGAGGGTAAAGGATGATAGTATTCAAGAGACTAACTCACTATGAAGTGGATATCTCAGAAGTACTAAGCTAAGGAACAAGTACACTATGAAGTACAGTATATATAGTAAATGCTTGTGCACACAGACCGCATATGTCATTGTAGGGCAGGCATTTGAAGTACAGTAATGAGGATAGCATGATGTCATGCACAGCATTGCACAGTTATTGTGAGAATATGTGTCATAAGTAATGAGTAATTGGCCCAATGATGAATGATGAATGAGTCATAGATTATCGCAAAAAGATCTAATTGGATAAGATAAGATGTAGTGTAGATCTTGAGTGATAAGATAAAAGAAAATTGTAAAATGAAAAGAAAAATAATGCATCCTGACACAGGGATAAATTTCCAGCAACCTTAAAGGACTGGCAAGACATTGCCATTAGGTTAGACCAAAACTGGTCTAACAACAACTTCCAGAACAGTCTCATGTCCAGTCAAGGTGGATAATTTCCAATGATCTACTCAAAGGGGATAATGACACTTGCCCACAGAAATTAAGCCCATGCATTGTACATGCAATTGAAGACTTCTCTCCCATGGAATGTTCCAAAAAGAAGTATTCACATGTGCTTGGTTTACTGGAAATGGAAGAATATCAGACAAAGAATGTGACAAAAGGAAACAAGAAGGGGCTTGTTTCAGATGTGGTATCAAAGGACATTTTGGCAGAGAATACAAAGTCAAACATGACCAAACCTATGAAATGCCCAAGCCCACTTATGCAATAAGAGGAACCCAGGAATGTAATGAAGAAGAAGACCCCATGATCACCATTTCCCACACCCCAATGAAATTATCCAACAAAGATAAGGCAGAAATGCAAGATCTATTCAAGATCACTGAGAATTTTTAAAGTCTCCTAAGTCAGCAATGGACAAAGGAGTAACTAATTCAATTATGGATGGTTTGAGCAGGAACTCAAACACAGACAAAGAATTGTATATATCTTTCTCAAAATATAACAGTTCTCCCTCCATTCAAGTTCCTGTTGAAATCTCCATAAGAAATCAGAAAGTTGCCACTTAAGCCCTTATCAATAGTGGAGCAACAGGAATATTAATTCATCAAGATTTTGTATGTCTACATCAAATACCCACCCAGAAACTCAAACAACAAATACCTGTCAAAATATCAATGGAACAAAGAGCATCAGAGGAGATATCATGCACACATGTCAAATCACCTTACAAATCAAGAAATCACCCAAAGAACCACATATAGAAACAAATAAATTCCATATCACCAACTTAGGAAAAGAAGACTTTATCCTGGGAACAGATTGGTTATGATAACACAACCCAAATATCAATTGGACCAATGACACTGTTTCATTTTCATGATGCCCATCAGAATGTAAAACTTCCATGACAACCATCACACTGGTATTCTCTGAAGACAACTATACTACCCAAATCAAAGATCAATGGACAATAGAAGGACTAAACCTATTCCAAATGACCTTATCAATGCAAATCACCATGAACAATCAATATGATGGAAAAGGAATGGGTTTAGTTCCACTCCATTAACATGATCTAGGAAAGGTCTTTAATGAAGAAGCTTCTACTGAACTACCCAAGTGATGATCATGGGATCACACAATGAACCTGAAACTGTATGCCAGAAAAGCATACCCCATCAACAATAAACAACATGAAGCACTTCACACCTTCATATCTGAAAACAGCAAAAAGGGATACATCCACCCATCAAACTCTCCATGGGCAGCCCCTTTTTTCCTTGTTGGGAAAAAAGATGGCAAATTACATTTGTGCCAAGATTATCAGAGATTAAATGAAAGAACAATTGCCAACAAATATCCCCTACTTGTCAGACTCCTACTGCTGACTTTATTCCCTGTCCCATTTTTTATTTTATATTCTTTTATATTTTTCTTTAGATCATCTGATTAGATAATATCTTCATCTTATCTGTTATCTTATCTTTTTGGATATCTTACTTACTGTCATTACAGTCTTCTAAGGGATTGGTTCCCACAGATGCTGTGCATCTGTCAGCAGTACTCACACACTTACTGCACTTCTAGTTACTGATAGACCTGCCCCTAGTTACTGCACCTGGTCTGTGTGTGCATTCCAGTACTATAAGTAGTTAGGTAGCTAGACAAATAGACCCCAGCCTGTTACAGCTGGTTCCACCCCTGCTTCTTGACTGAGTCCTCTCACCCCTTGGCTTTGATCCAAGGCAGCTCCCAGTAAGCCCTCTTAAGGAGGCAGGGATAAGTCAGGTTGTGGCCATTGCAGCAATGTCCATCATCAGTCAGTTGGTCTTGACACTACTGCTTATTCCCAAGCTCATCAACAAACCTAAAGGAGCAACTATCTTTACTAAACTTGATCTTAAATGGGGATATAACAACATACACATCAAAGACAGAGATCAGCATAACATTGCTTTCATAGCTGATGGAAAATTATGGGAACCAACAGTAATGTTCTTTGGTCTCCAGAATCCCCCAGCTACATTCCAATCCATGATGAACACCCTCTTTGATGATCTTATCACTGCAGGCCATGTTGTCATTACATGGATGACATCCTCATCTTCTCAAACAATCTATCAGAACATCAGAGATTAGTTTGACAAGCCCTCCAATGCCTTATTGATGAAGATTTATTCCTCAAACCAGAAAAAGGTTTCTTCAAGAAAGAATATATTGAATACCTTGGCATGATCATTTCCCATGATCATGTTCACATGGGCCCTGCCAAACTATCAGTAATCACCAACTGGCCTACTCCAAAAAAGGTTAAAGATGTCCAATTGTTTTTAGGTTTTGGAAACTTCTATCAACACTTCATCAAAGATTTCACAAAAATGACCAAACCTGTTACAGAATTAACACAAAAAGATCAACCTTGGGACTGGAATGAGGCATAACAAACCATGTTTGAACAATTAAGGACTGCATTTACCACCACCCCAATCCTTCTGATACCTGATTTTGATGCCCCCTTTAAACTTGAAACAGATGCTTCAGATTTTGATTATGGCACTATATCATCCCAACAAGGATGGATTCCCACTGGCACCCAGTCACCTACCTATCAAAACAAACTAGTGGAAAAACCTGTTGCATTGCAACATGGAGTAATAGGACATCATCTGAGAAAGTATACATAGGTTGTTGCAACAGAACCCATTTACAGACCATCCCAGTTCACAAACCAACACCAATTTCCAAACCAATACACCAATCCCAATCACCTCACCATCTGTCCTTCCACCATAAGCCCTGTGCCCTCACCTAAGAGGGGAGAAAATAAATGAGTATAATACAACAGTGCAATTCAACACTATAATTTACCAATCCAATACAGAAAACAATCTTGCCTGAACACTCTACTCCCTGCTTTGCTGCTGCTGCTGCTGCTGCTTCTCCTACACCACATTGAATAAGAAAATGGTATATAGTCTGTTAGCAACAAATTTCACCATGGCCCTGGTAAGATATTCTGCAAAACATCAGGATACACCACATTCAAGGTTGATCCTCCCTGGGGACCCTGTTGCATTACAGCATGGAGCAATAGGGCATCACATGTGAAAGTATACATATGTTGTTGCAACAGAAAATAAAAGGAAAGAGTACTCTATCTATTTATAGACCAAGTCTAATTTACAGGCCAATTCCAATTACCTCTCCAGCTATGGAGTAGAGACTGATCCTATTGCATTGCAACATTAAATAAAGCAGACATAGTTAAATGAGTTGCAACATTCCTCACCAATGTCCCTGTCCTATCCCTGTCCCTGTCCCTGTCCCTGTCCCCATCCCTAGTGTAAAAAATTGTTGCAACAGAAAATAAAAGAAATAGTACTCTATCTATCTACAGATCAAGAGACCAACCCCAACCCCAACTTACAGACCAATTCCAATTATTGCTCCAGCTGTAAAGTATGGACTTGTTGTGTCACAACATTGACAAAAGAAGATACAATCAAATATTTATCTGTGTCATTATACATAAGTTGCAACAGACCTTGTCAATGTCCCTGTCCTATCCCCATCCCTATTGATCATCACTGGTTATCAGCCATGAAAACCTATATCCATAGCAATGATGGCATGCAGTAGTATTGTAGGTTACAAGTAGATAGAAGTACAGAAAAAAAGCACAAAGGAAAACAGAAATGTCAAGTGTATGGTTACTACTGTAGACTGGAAAACCAATAGACCCATACCCATACCCAGGCATAGTCATTGGTGAAGCTTGTGCAGGTGTATTGTACTGATAATGGTCAGTACTCATACATGTCCCTCTTCATCAGCCCAGGAACACTGGACCTGTGTGTAAGGAAAGTAAAAGAGAAAATATGGTAATCAAGACTGCCAAAGCATTTAAGTGTAGAAATAGAAGAAAGATCAACATGATTTGCAGAGCCAAAGTACCCAGCCTACTTGCAGGCACAATGATACTGATGGATACAGTAGCATGATTCAATACAGAAAAACATAACTTGAACATCCTGCCCAACATGTTATTGTTTAAAAAAATGGTATCAACAGAACCAAGAGGCTTGCAAAACATCAAGATAGAGTAAATGCCTGCTGGATTGAATTATCAGCTAATGAGATATGATTACAGTTGTAGATATATATAGCAACAGAGAATAAAAGGAAAGAATGATAGATGTAAGTAGAAGTGGATGAAGAATAGGTACAAAGTTGAATATAATTGATAGTTCTGTTGACAGAACATGTACCTGTGATGTGTGAGTTGAGGATGAAAGAAAGAAAGGAAAATGAGGGCATGATGCTCATCTGCCAGCATACACCAGCACAGTGCAGCAGTAGCATAGGCAAGGTGGTGGCTGCACTGTTCATATGGCAGCAGTGTGGGCAGGTAGGGGGCCATGCACTGTTGACACAGCAGTGATGTGAGTGTGTGGGTCAGCACAGAAGGGGAGGTACATACCCATTGCCTGTGTGGATGTGAGCCAGAAACCTGCCATGCTGTGCTGGAATGGTGGCAGCACAGGTGTGCATGTGGGTGCAGCATCCTGGTACAGCAGTTGTTACGAGGCACTTGCTTTGGCACCTCGTAACGCGTTTCTGTTTTTTCTTTTTCTTTTTTATCTTACTTACTATAGTAAAGTGTAGTATTATTACTACAAGTGTGAGCTTAGCTCCACTTTACTTAGTAAGGACTTATCATTTTCTTTTCTCTTTTATAGTACTTAAGTATTTACATACTTAAGTGTGAGCTTAGCTCCAGGTACTATATTAAGACTTATCTTTTTCTTCCTTTCTTTCTTTATTTATTATAACATTTACTTGCTAAGGACTATTACTATACAATTAGCAAGGACTCTCTTTTCTCGCCTTTATTTTACTTTGTTTATCTCTTGTTCATTTCGCGCTTGTGGCTAAGCCACTTATATCACATGGACGCGTACTTACTGCGCTCTACTGCGCATACTCTGTTTACTTACTGCGCTTTGCTGCGTAACTGTACTATAGTTAGATCGCTAGTCTTGTATAAATAGTTGACAAACTGGCGGTCTTAAACCCCAGTCTTGTCAACTTCGCAATCTAGGGATATCTCCTTATACTGCGCTTGACCTAAGCTCGCTCTAAACTCACTCTTCTCTAAAGAACTAAGTCTAAGAACTCTAAATCACTAAAGACATCTTACACTAAGTCAAACTGGATCCCCGTATCGTTATTGGTGGAATCATCCTCATAACTATATCGTTAATCCCACTCTTCATCGTCATCCGGAATCTCTATTACGTTCATCAAGCCAATATCCGAATCTTGGTTACCAGGAGTAACATTCTAGACCTTCCCTAAGACCGTCCAATAGGCCGCTCTTAGCAGCAGTGGCATGGGTGGCCAGGTGGTGGCCACCCATTGTTAGTACAATGGTGGTCTAGGTGGGGTTGTAGTGGCCATGTGCTGTTCATACAGCAGTGGCACAGGCAGGTAAGGGGCCATGCAGTGTTGACACAGTGGCAAAGTGAGCATGAAGAAGGCAGGGGGAATGGACTCCCCTAGTGTGGGCATACATGTTGAGCACAGTAGCTGCACTGTGTTGAGTGACAGCATGGGAAGGAGGTGGGGGAGTGTGTGAAAATGGAGAGGGAATGGGGTGAGAGGAACAGAGAACATGAGAGGGAGAGGGAGAGAAGAGGGAAGGAGAGGAACATACCAATTGTCCATATCATCTTAAATGGACATGGGCAGGGCAGGTGGGCACATTGCTGTGCTGTGCTGGTATGGTGGTGGTGTGTGTGAGGTGGTGGCCATGCTGTATTGGCACAGCAGCAGTGTGTGCATGCACCTGGGTGCAGGGTCCTGCTACAGTGGTGGTGTGGGTGAGCAGGTGGTGGCCACCCACTGTTGGTACAGTGGCAGTGCAGGGGGCAGGTAGGGGGGCTGCATGCTATTGACACAGTGGCAATGCAGGCACATGAGTGGGCACAGGAGGACATACCAATCACCCATGTTGTCTTGAGTGGACATGGGTGGGGTGGGCAGGCAAGTTGCTGTGCTGTGCTAGTACAGCAGCAGTGTGGCTGGGGTGGTAGTGGCCACATGCTTTCAAACAGCAGCTGCATGGGTAAGTAGGTGGCCACACATTATTGATACAGTGGTGCTATGGGCACATGGGTGGGCACAGTTTGCCTCAGACATTGGGTAGTAAGATGGAGAAGGAAAATAAAGGAGGAGGATATACCAATTGAAGAAGTGGACACTCATCATGTGCCCAAGTGGCATGCACAACATTGGTCAGTGCCATCACCAATGGGAGGTGGATCTGCTGCCACTGCATCAGTAAATAAATATAAATAAATATAAAAATGGGAAAAGAAGGTGAGTGAAAAGAGATACAACAACCACATCTGGCCCCACTTCACACTGCTCATGATTGTGAACAGCTGCATGTCTGCATTGAACCATGCACTGGTACAGCAGTCATACAGGTGGGTAGGGGGCCACATGCCATTGATACAGTGGCAACATGGCCACATGCTGTTGACACAGCAGCAACACAGGCACATGGATGGGCACAGAAGGAGGGATGCACCAATCACCCATGTCATCTTGAGTGGACACAGGCAGTGAACCAGCCAGCTGCCACACTGTGCTGGTACAGTGGCAGCATGGTAGCATGGGGGGGAGGGAGCCATAGTCTGTGGGCATAGTAAATGAGTCAGCTCTTGCATGCAATTTGCTTCTTCTTATAATGAAAAAGATATGCAGCCAGGCTATGCAGCACATGGTGGTGGTGGGTAGCTAACACATGCTGCATAGTCAGGTGTGATGACAATGTTGAGCAGCAAAATGCATACAGTGTGGGGGGTAGAAGCTCAGATATGATGAGCAGCCCATGGATGCAGTACATGGCAGTGGTGGGCAGCCAGGACATGCAGCATGGGGGCAATGAGCAGCAGTGCAAGTGGTTGTAAAAAGCCAGGATGCACTGCTGCCCAGTGCCACACTGCTGTGTGCATGCTGCACTGCTGCACATGGCACACCACACCAGGGGACAACTTTTTGTAGTGCCAATACCTCAGTGCCAACCCCACTTTTCCCTAATATGGGACTGCTTACCAATCATAGTCACATTATTATATAGATGACTCTGCCAGAATGTAACTATGTCATTTATGACAAAGAATTACTTGCAATCATTCAAGCCCTCAAAACCTGGCATCATTATCTTGAAGGAAGCCCTCACCCAGTAGACATATGGTCTGATCACAAAAATCTTGAATATTTTTCTACTGCCAAACAGCTTAACCACTGTCAAGCTTGATGGAGCCTATTCCTCTCATGATTCAACTTCTCAATTTCACACTGTCTGGGTGCCCTCAATAAACCTGATCATCTGACCAGGAGGCCAGACCATGAGGAGGGGGTAATTTTGGATAATTCTGATATTACAGTGTTAAATCCAAAAGTATTTCACATAAATGCCACTGGAAGACACCTGACACCCACCTAATCAGAAACTATCAGACAACAAATCATCAAACAACTCAAAACTGATACACTTTCCAAAGAAATGTTCCAGAAAATCAAGAATCTCAGACCTTAGAAGTTAACCCAAGGAATCCAAGAATGGAACTATGAAGATGAACTCCTTCTCTTCTGTGGAAAAATATATATCCTGGACAACAAGGAACTCCAAAAAGAAGTTGTATGCACCCACCATGACTCATTCCCTGCCAGACATCTGGGATGATGGAAAATGTACAAACTTATCCAATGAGACTATTGGTGGCCAGGAATGTCCTTATTTGTCAAAGCATATGTAGAAGGATGTACAACATGCCAATCCACCAAGAACATCACACACCCTACCTGCTAAGAGTGACCTATTGGATGGTTTGTGATAAATATACCCCTGGTAACAAGGTAGTTGGTATGTGCTTGATATACATAGTAAAATTTCCTGATGACAATGGAGAGAGGGATCAATGAGATAGCAATGAGGATGATACCAACATTGATTAATTGAGGATCCAGGGTGATGAGTTTAGGATGCCTTAGCAACACTTAATATGACTTAGGGATCTTAGACTTAGTTCTTAAGAATGAAGCAAGATGAGGGCAAGCTTAGATCAAGTGCAGTATAGGAGAATGCCTAGATTGCAAAGTTGACAAGACTGGGGTTTAAGACTACCAGGCTTTCAACTACTTATACAAAACTGGAGTTCTAAGAATAGTAAATGTAAATAAGGTTCACATATCAACAATGATTGTGCAGCAATCAACAGAGTCATGTGACTCGGGACACATCCATAGTAAGCTAGTTGTAAAGTAGCCACAAGTGTGAGTGAAACAAGAGACAGACAGAGACAAATAAAGATGAAATGAAATGAGTCCTTGCTAATTGTAATAGTCCTTAGTGAGTAAATGTTATAATAAATAAATAAAGGATAAAAAGAAAATGTTCCTTATAGTACTTGGAGCTAAGCTCACACTCTAGTAAGTAAATACTAAAGTACTATAAGGGGAAGATAAGTCCTTACTAGGTACAGTGGAGCTAAGCTCACACTTGTAGTAATAATACTATGCTTAACTAGTTAAGTATGATAAGAAAAAAGAAAAAGAAAAAACACATCACAAGGTGCCAAAGCAAGTGCCTCACAAAACCACCAAACCTCCACTTATTCCAACAGAAACTCCTAACAAACCCTGGCAACACATTACCAACAATTTTGTAACAGACCTTCCAGAAGTAAACAGATATGACTTGATGAACATCATTGTGGACAAATTCTTATCATCACACCATGCAAGAAAACCATCACCACCTCAGAAACTGCACAACTATTTTTAGATCACACATGGAAATGTTTCAGCCTTCCAGATAAAATCATCTCCATTTCAGGACTCCAATTTGCCTCAAAGGTTACTCAGGAAATCTGGAAAGCATTAGGGATCATTTTGGCAATGTCCACTGCTTATCACCCACAATCTGATGGAGAAATTGAACACATAAATCAAGAGATAGAACAATACCTCCAAGCCCTCCAAGATCAATCACCAGCAAACTGGCTCAAACTACTCCCATTAACCACATTCATTCCACTACATGGAAATCTCCATTCAACATCCTTATGGGGTACAAACCCCAATTCACTATCAAACCAATCACCACACATGCACCTGAAGCAGAAACCTGACTCCAACATATACAGAACATACAAGGAGGAGTAACTGCAAGTCAGAAATGTTGAATATTCATATGATTATCTATCTACACTCCATTTGGCTTGCTCCTACATGTACTCAAAACATACCCATTATACACTTACCTTACAATGTCCACTTCTCCATGGACCTTGTTGGAATATTTACTTCTTTCATTCAGCTCCACCTCACACTTTAATACACATCTTTATTATGTCTCTCTACTTACATCTTATCTTATCCCACATACCCACTTAAATCTCCTGCAACATGCTCTTACCACCCACCTTCCACACTCTGCTCAAACCTTATCTCATACACACTACATAAACATGTTCCCCACTTTACACAAGACCCTTAGATGTTCTAGATAATGTCTGACTACATACTACTACTCTGTGGCACCTTGTGCTGCACCACTTACCACATTATCATTGCTGCAATCACCACTATGCTCTTCCTTATCACTAGTATTGGCTCATTCCTGTGCAGGCAGACCTCACACTTCCTTTACACATACTCACACACCACACTTCACTCCAAGACAACACACATCCCTCCTCTTATGGTGCTTGTTGTATTCCTTTACTTATTCTCTGCTACAACCTTATGTACAGACTCCACTTAAGATGGACACTTACTTACAATCTCCTCAGATGTCTTTCATACTGTCTGAGTGAGTTCTACACCTCTCCATCCCACTCTACACTTCTCACATCCATGCAGCTCTCTTATCACACTGTGTCACCATACTGCATTCACACCTCTTGTCTCTATCACTGCAGCCATGTTAGCTGCCCTCTCCCCTTATGGGGACATGCTTACTTTAGTATTATCAATCATCTTGTTTGTCTATGCCCAAGCCTGTGCATACAAGAAATTCACTGATCATATAACCAAGGATTCATGCAATAAACACAGAACTACCTTCATCATGTACAAAGAAGGAGACCAAGTATGGTTAGATGGAAAAAGCCTCAAACTCTGATACCCAAAAATGAAACTAGCCCCAAAATAGTTTGGACCATTCCCTATTAAGGAAGTCCTCAGATCTGTCACTTATCAACTCAAATTACCACCAAAACAGATGATCCATCCCATGTTTCATATCATTGTTTGCACAGATATGAGCCAACAATGAAGAGGAGGAAGCAGGTGGTGTAGATTGTGGTGAGGGCGTGGTAGTAAGTGGTGTGCACTAGGGTGCAGAGTGGGGAGATGTGGTACAACATCTTGTATGATACCATGGAGTTGTAAGAAAGTGGGGGGTGTAGTATAAGTAGTGCGCACTGAACTGAGTTCAGGTGGAGTGTGAATGTGGGGTTGTATGTGGGGGTGTAGTATGTTACGAGGCACTTGCTTTGGCACCTCGTAACGCGTTTCATTTTTCATTTTCTCTTTTTTTATCTTACTTACTATAGTAAAGGGTAGTATTATTACTACAAGTGTGAGCTTAGCTCCACTTTACTTAGTAAGGACTCTCTTTTCTTTTATCTCTTATAATACTTAAGTATTTACATACTTAAAGTGTGAGCATAGCTCCAAGTATTATATTAGATTTATCCTTTTCCTTTATCTCTCTTTATTTATTATAACATTTACTTGCTAAGGACTATTACTATACAATTAGCAAGGACTATCTTTTTCTCGCTCTTATTTACCTTTGTTTATCTCTGGTTCGTTTCGTGCTTGTGGCTGAGCCACTTATATCATATGGACGTGTACTTACTGCGCATTACTGCGCATTATCGTTTACTTACTGCGCAATACTGCGCAACTTTACTATAGTTAGATTGCTAGTTTTGTATAAATAGTTGACAGACTAGCGGTCTTAAACCCCAGTCTTGTCAACTTCGCAATCTAGGGATTCTCCTTCTTTACGCTTGACCTAAACTCGCTATCAACTCCTTTCTCTCTAAGAACTCAGTCTAAGAACTCTGAAAGTTACTAAGACGTCTTACGCTAAGTCAAACTGGATCCCCGTATTGTTATTGGTGGAATCACCCTCATAACCATTGCGTTAATCCCGTTCTTCATCGTCATTCGGAATCTCTATTACGTTCATCAAGCCAATATCCAAACCTTGGTTACCAGGAGTAACATTTTAGATCTTCCCTAAGACCGTCCAATAGGCCGCTCTTAGCATAGTATGTGCTACACAAATGTGGTATAGTGATGTAAGTGGGGCCAGAACGTGGTAGTGAGTTAAGTAAGTGGTAGAACGTGTGTCTGTAAGGACGTAAAGAAGACGTGTAAGTGATAAGTATAGTGAAGCTGAACAGTTACCATCAGTATTTCCAACAATCATGCTTCTTACACCATTCAGGGAAACACCCAAACATGTGCTAAGAGCAGCCTATTGGATAATCTTAGGGAAGGTCTGCTATTACAATACCCCTGGTAACAAGGTAGTGGATATGTGTTTGATAAGCATAGTGACCATTCCTGATGATGATGAAGAGTGGGATCAATGAGATAGTGATGAGGATGATACCACCAATGACTAAACAAGGATCCAGAGTGACAAGTTTAGGATGTCTTAGTGATGCTTAGAGTGACTTAGAGATCTTAGACTTAGTTCTTAGAGTGAAGCAAGTTTTGTAGCAAGCTTAGGTCAAGTGCAGTATAGGAGAATCCCTAGATTGTGAAGTTGACAAGACTGGGGTTTAAGACCACCAGTCTTTCAACTACTTATACAAAACTGGAGATCTAAAGATAGTACAAGTAAATAAGGTTCATGGATCAACAATGTCACATGACCTAAGATGCATCCATGGGTATAGTAAGTGGCTCAGCCACAAGTGCAAAATGAACAAGAGGTAAACAAAGATAAACAAAGATGAAAGAAGAGGAGTCCTTGCTAATTGTATAGTGATAGTCCTTAGCAAGTAAATGTTAAAATAAATAAAGAAAGATAAAGGAAAGTGACAAGTCTTTATAGTACCTGGAGCTATGCTCACACTTAAGTATGTAAATACTTAAGTACTATAAAAGAGAAAAGAAATGAGTCCTTACTATAAGTAGGAGCTAAGCTCACTACTGTAGTTAATACTATGCTTATAGTAAGTAAAATATAAGAAAATAAAAGAAAGAAAGAAAGAAAGAAAGAAAGAAAGAAAGAAAGAAAGAAAGAAAGAAAGAAAGAAAGAAAGAAAGAAAGAAAGAAAGAAAGAAAGAAAGAAAGAAAGAAACCATTATGAGGTGCCAAAGCAAGTGCC